>JANUWF010000374.1:0-45191 GCA_026120185.1 Voacanga thouarsii
GATTAGATGCAAGAGGAAGAGGTAGAGAGAGAAGCCCTCGGCTCTTGTGAATACTCTTTTCGCATCTTGCTCAACATGATAGAAACTCTAGCTTAGCTGCCAGTACATGACTCCTCTACTGGTTTGTCTCTATAATGTATATGCTATCCAATTACTAGTGTGGTTCTGGTTGTGGTGTGTGTAGTAGTAATATTTAGGGTTGTTCTCTGGTGATCTCCGTCCCTCCTGACTAAGATTTCAATGGTGGAGTTCGGATTCGTTTGGGTTATGCTAATCTAGGGTTGCATTACACTGTTGGTTCCTGCATGAGTATTTGCTTGTTGCTATTACCCGTTGTTCCTGCTGGTCATATTCACGTTTCTACAGTTTTCTGTTCTGGTTATTTCTTCATCCTTGTATGTGTGTAGTATCAAATGCAGTATTTACTCCCCTAGTTTCCAAATTGTTGTGAGATGATTATGAACCTTTTTCCTGTGTTTATCTATCTTATGTGTTTGGTTTTGCTTCTTCTTCTATCTTCTATTCCAGTCATCCGGTACGTTTGATCTACATAAACCACCTGCTTCTTGATGAAACCAGTTTGTCAGTCTTGGTTAACATATTAATTTGGCTTGGTCTACCTCTCGGAAACTGGTTTCAAATTTGAAATTCCATCATCTATACCTCCTCCAGTCTGGCCTATAGAACTGCATCTTTTGCTGTCAGTTCTCTAAACCACCTATCCCGAGGAATTACCTACCACTTATTTCTTCCCCTTGTCGGTTCTTACTCTAGTAGCCATCCTTAGGGTCTGAAGGGCTGGACCTAATGGTCCAGACCAAAGGTCGAATAAAGACAAGTGTTTTTTGGGTGCCGTCTTCCCCCACACCCCAGACAGCTTTAACCCTCCCCCCAGTCAAAGTCTCTGCTATCTGTTGTACTTGAATTGGACAAGCCAAACACCTTCTCCTCATCTGTATCCCAACCTGAGTCTGTGATGAATCCTGACACCAATCCTCTTTCATCAACTACACCCGCTAACTTGGTCCTACATCTAATATCCACATAACCCAATCAACCATTATGCTTGTCGACTCCAGCTGATGGGAGCATGCCCCCTCCTTCTGCTCATGTGCCCTCTGCGCATACTGTCCCAAGTGTGGTCGACACTAACAATTCTGCGCAGGCCACTAAGACCAACCATATTTCGGTGCATTCAGATAACCCAGTTCACTCTTGGGCAAATGTTGTTAAAGGAAACCGTGATATAAGCAATGGAATGCGGTTATGGCACATTCCTAAATCCGGTGACTTAATCAACTTTGATGTTCTGGACTTCGTGGATGTGGAGGCGAAGTTGGGCTCCTGTCTAATTGGGATGTTTGCTGGACGGTTCTCGGGTATGAAAGCTGTTATGGATCTTACAAAATAGTGGGGTGTTTAGACTAAGGTTCACATACATGCCTCCGGTTGGATTATTTTTTGGTTCAATTCTGATGCTGACAAATAGTTGGTTCTCCGTGGGGGGCCTTATGCAATATTTGGTAGGTCATTAATGCTCAAGAAAATGTCATCTGAATTTGATTTCTCTTTGGATGAGGTCAGTATATTGCCCATATGGATAACATTCCCAGCACTGCCTCTTGGTTGCTGGAATGAGATTGCACTGAGCAAGATATCATCTGTTGTTGGCATCCCTATTATGTCGGACATGCTCACTGCTAAACTGGATCATTTGTCCTATGTTGGAGTCCTGGTGGAGGTTGATGTTTCTAAACCATTAGTGAAGGTGGTTCTGATCCGTCTCCCTTCTGGGAAAATAAAACAGCAAGCTGTGCGATTTGAGTATGAACCTGCATTTTGTAACCATTGTTCTAAGTTTGGACAATATAGGGAGGCTTGCATAGGGGATAAGATGAAAAAGAAAGTACAATTGCTGAACTCCAAAAGGAATACAATCAACACTTGGGAAATGGACAAGCGACTTAAAAGAACAAGAACCCGGTCTGCACTTGCTGGACATGACCTTGGCATGCGTGCATCTACACCAACGGGGACAAGCCCTAATCACATTGATAAAGGAAAGGCTCCTGTATAGTACGTTGGACAGGAATGAATTGAGAAAAACATGTATGTTGCGTCAACTACTGCACAAGGACATGACCATGCGGTAACCAAGGACAAGCTCGTTTAAGATGGGGCTACTGCGCATACTATCCCCATAGTCAATCAGGAGCATGCTGGAGTTAATGCACAAGGTGCCATGCATGTGTCCGTTGGGCATGGTGATCAGATTAAGGAGAGAAGAGGGCGCTCAAGAGTTAGACGGTTGGAACGGGTACAATCCCGTTCAAATTCACAGATGAATGTTCATTTTCAAAAGAGAATATTGGTAACCTGCACTGGGAATGACCAAAGCTTAGAGGAAGTCCCTAAGTTGGCTCTGAATACTGGAACGGCAACAGAGCATGCCACAAGGTTTATACGATCTATATGGAAGAAATATGCTAATCGAAGTGTTGACTTGATTGGTGCCCAATGGCCACTAGTTAATCCCCAATGAGAGTCGCATGCTGGAATATTCGAGGGTTCAACATGACCCTCAAACATCACGGGGTTCTAGAATTTATCTCTAAACATCATGTTAACGTTATTGGATTATTGGAGACAAAATTGGATGTGGATGGATTGGACAATATCATGCTCAACAAGTTCTCTAACTGGTCGTTCATACATAATTTGGTCGAGACGGAGGGGGGTAGGGTGATCATCCTTTGGAATGCTGCTGCGGTGGCTGTTCAGTTATTTCACTCTTTGCCCCTGGATATTACTGTTCATATCACCTGCAAGGTTACTCATGTTTCTTATTATTTTAGTTTTATTTATGCTTTCAACTCTGTTGTGGCACGTAGGGCATTGTGGGAGGTAATTGAGTACCTATCTACTGCTCTATCTGAACCATGGATACTTATGGTGGATTTTAATGCTTACCTACATACTGATGACAAGATTCGGGGTATCCCACCTTCAAATTATGAAATTAAGGACTTCACAGCAAGCTGCACTAGCACGGGCTTGGAAGACCTTCCTTATGTTGGGCAGTGATTTACTTGGACAAATTCCAAGGTGTGGTCTAAACTGGATAGGGTGATGGGTAATGATGCATGGTTCCAATGCAACGTCTAGCCGTCTGTTGAGTTCTTCCCCATTGGTTATCTGTCTGATCACTGTCCGTGCCTTTGGTCTCTAGTTGACAATCGGGGTGATTCTCTTCGTCCGTTCAGGTTCCTTAATTTTTAGGCTGACCATGCCTCGTTTCAGGATTTGGTTTAAGCTGTGTGGCACCGTCCCTACCTGGGATACCACCAATTTACTCTTTGTTGTCGGCTGAAAGACCTTAAGAGGGACCTGCGAAGATTAAACAGATTTGAATTCTCACATTTATCTGGACGTGTTGAACAAGCGAGCAAGGATGTACTTACTATCCAACAGCAATTAATTGATAACCCACATGACCTGGATCTTATCTCTAAGTTCAAAGAGTGCAAACTGTCTACTTGGCATCTTGCGGCTGTGGAGTTGAAGTTCTACCAGCGACTTGCAAAAGGGAAGTATGTGGCTCATGCTGACAAGAATACTCGCTACTTCCTTAACATTGTCAAAAGAAACAAAAAGAGGAGTTTCATCGCTTCTATTCTCAAGGATGATGGTTCTATGACTGACAGTCCAATGGCTCTTGCTAATGAATTTGTTGAATACTATCGTAATCTTCTGGGGACTAGAGTCGACTGCCAATGCATCAATGTGGACTTTGTTCGTGCTGGACAAATGGTCCCTCATGACCTGAAGGATGACTTGGTTAGGCCAGTCAATGATCAAGATATTAAACTAGCACTGTGGAACATTGGTGACTGTAAGGCACCGGGACCGGATGGGTACTCTGCATTATTTTTTAAGAAGGCTTAGGGTACGGTTGCAAGAAGCCTATGTGATGCAATTAATGAATTCTTCTTGTCTGGCAGAATCCTCAAACAGATCAACCATTCTGTGATCACGCTTGTTCCTAAGTCTGCACATGCGGAAAGAGTGGGGAACTTTAGACCAATTTCTTGTTGTAATGTGGTGTACAAGATTATCTCAAAAAATTTGGCAAACAGGCTCAAAATTGTTCTTCCTCATCTTGTGGACATCTCACAGACGGCTTTCATTAAGAACAGACTCATGGCTAACAACATCCTACTTGTTCAGGATCTTCTGCGTACGTATGGGAGGACAAGAGTTTCCCCCCGATGTATGGTCAAGGTGGACCTTAGGAAGGCATACGATTTAGTAAACTGGGATTTCTTACTATAATTACTTACTGAATTGGGTTTCCCACAGCTCTTCATGGAATGGATTCAATAGTGTGTCACCACTACCTCTTTCTCTGTTGCTATTAATGGGACAGTGCACGGTTTCTTTAAGGGCGAAAAAGGTCTTTGACAATGTGATCCTATCTCTCCATTATTGTTTGTCATATGCTTGGAATATTTCTCTCGTATGGTCAAAGTGCGTACAATTGGTACTTTGTTCCACTATCATCCCAAGTGTGAGGGCTTAAATATTACCCACCTTACTTTTGCAGATTATCTTATGCTATTTGCTAGGGGGATCGTCCCTCTGTTTGCATTCTATTGGACTGCCTTGATGACTTCAAGAGGAGCTGGGCCTTCAAATTAATAAGGAAAAGTCTAATATCTTTAAGGATGGTATTGGTAGCACTGATCAGGAGGGTCTTCTGGCCGATATAGGTATACCCATTGGGGAATTTCCTTTTCATTACCTAGGCCTACCTATCATGCATGGTAAAGTCCGACTATCTCTCTATAGACCTTTGCTGGACAGAATTAGCACCTACATTGGCCGTTGGCATGCTCGCTCACTATCTTATGCTGGCCGCCTACTTCTGATCCAAACGGTACTTCAGGGAGTTGAATGTTTCTAGCTGTCCTCTCTCCCCACTCCGGCGGCAGTGATTTCGTAGCTGGATAGGATGGCTTGAGATTTCCTATAGGACTCAAAAAAGGCGTTGGTTTCCTGGAAGGATATTTGCCTTCCCAAGTATGTGGGTGGACTTGGTTTGCATCATCTACAGACTTGGAATGCGACAATGTTAACCAGAATCATCTGGGACATACAATCTGAGAAACAGTCCTTGTGAGTCTAATGGTTAGACCACTACTACATAAAGGGCAGATCTATTTGGGAGATTGAACACCATAGGGAGTATTCTCCTCTACTTCGAAAATTCCTAGCAATTTGGGACTTGATACTTGACCGGGAAAATGGTTCCCTCTCTGCTTCTGTTTTTCTCCATACATGGGCGACATCTGCCATATCATTCACCTCCTTGGCTTATGATTACCTTCAGGCGCCTTCATCGAGGGCTTTCTGTGCAAAAACTATTTGGAAGCAGGGGCTTACCCCCAAACACTCATTCATGGTCAGGTTGTGTGCTAGGGGACGTTTGAGGACAAAAGATGCACTTGTGTTCCGCTTAGATGACTTATCTTGCCCTCTTTGTAATGCACATATGGAGACGACAAATCATTTATTTTTCAAGTGCAATGTTTCAGAATCTATCTGGAGGGAAATTCATTTGTGGCTGGGCTTGCCACAGGCATTGGATACAAGTAGCTCTTGTCTTAGGTGGTACAAGCGTATCAACCATGGCTCTTCCTGGATGGCAAAAGCGAAGGCTACTGCTATGGCTGCCACATTTTATTACATTTGGACTGCACATAAAAAAGCGTTATTTGAGGGGACCGTTTGCCAACCGTTAGATATTTCAAAAAAGTTCAAAACACATGTGTACACTGTTATTTTTACATTGTACCATAATGTTCTGAGTAGTTTTAAGGATGGTTTTCAACTCTGCTAGTTAATAGTCTTCTTGACTATAAACTAGTAAACAATCATGTAAATATTTTATTTTGATCAATAAAATCCTTTTACATTGTAATAAAAAAAAAAACTTTTAACGTCTTCAAACGGGCCATAATATGGACAAAATATCTACGAAATTTGGATTCAATACCAAGTAGCTTCTTTTATTCTTTTCACTTTTTTATTTTTATTTTTTAAAATATTTATATTTGTTATTATTTACAGTACCTATGCAATTATGATTCAATATTATTATGCTTTCATTTAATTGAAAAGGTTATACTATATTTAAGACAATCACAATAAAATACTACTAATTGTAATTCTATTCGATTTCTCACGGAAGCATCTACCTTTTATTTGGGTTGCCCGATGTTCAAAGGAAGAAATAAAAGGATCCACTTCCAACCAGTTCTGGACAAAATACTTAAACGTACTCAAGGGTGGAAATTCAAATTTTTATCCGATGCGAGGCATTTGCAACTCATTCGTTCAGTACTATTCTCTATGCCTCTACATATTTTTCACACAATGGAGCCACCGCAAGTTCTTCTAAAAGTGATGGAGAAGGCTTTCGCTGATTTCTTTTGGGGCTACTCTCTTTATGGGAAGAAACATCATTGGAAATCTTAGAAATCCTTATGTCTTCCTTGGAGTGAGAATGGATTAGGGATTAGGTCATTATTTGATATGAGTATGTCGTTTGGCCTAGGCTTGTGGTGGAAGTTCAGGCAGGGTGGTTCTCTTTGGTCCCAATTCATGCATGCTAAGTATAATCCTAGAGGGCTTCATCCTATATTTTTATCTACCAACTATTCTTCTTCTCGGGTTTGGAGAAGGATGCTCAGAATTAGGGCGATTGCTAAGGACAATATCGGCTTCAGTCTTGGTAATGGCTCGTCATCATTTTGGTTTGATGATTGGATGGGTTTTGGGAAACTTTGTAATCTGAACTCGGTGGTTGTCCAACCAGACCTGAGAGTCTCTCAATGCTTATCCAGTGGTTTTTGGAATGTTAATTTGATAAGGCAATTGTTGGATCCGGGATGGGCATATAAAATTATTACATTGTTGCCGCCTTTTCTTAATTCAGGTGATGACACGATGATTTGGAAACTCTCTGAGAATGGGAGTTTTTCTTCCTCCTCAGCTTGGCAAGTTGTTCGTCTCAAAGGCGAGCCCCATCAGGGAGCATCAGATATTGGGGATCTCAAAATCCATCCCTCTATTAAGGTGTTCTTGTGGAAATTATTCAATGGCATCCTTGCACTAGATTCGCATCTTAAACATTTAGGGTTTGAGCTCCCATCGTGTTGCAATCTATGCTGGGTAGCAGATTCCTCTGCTACCCATCTATTTTTTGAGTGCTATGCGGTGATGGAATTTTGGGAACTTGCTACTGCCCATCTCTCTAGACGTAAAACTCCAACTCATTGGCACTCCTTTGTCGACTTCTTTAATTATTGGTGGAAGGGGACCTCTTCTGCGATAGTTATTAGCCGGCGCTTCTTTGCTATTTCATTATGGGAGATCCGGAAGTACAGGAACAAATGTAAGAATGATAATCTCCACTTTTAATGTCACAAACTTTGTCATGCAGTGGCCACTACTTTCGTAGGTAACATGCAAGCTTTCCCTATTAGCTTCTGTGTGGGATTTGCAGACTTTTCTCAGTTTTTCCCTATCTCATGGAAGGCTTCAAAGACGAGACAGATAGAGGCAGTCGTTTGGTTGAAGGGAGCACACGATGAGGTCATTCTAAATGTTCATGGAGCACGTAAAGGGAATCCTGGTTTATCTAGTGTCGTAGACATTCTGAGATACGGAGACGACAGTTTCATACAGGCTTTTGACCAAACTATTGGTCAATCGGATAGTTTCACTGCTGAGCTTTCTGCATTGGTCGAGGGACTTAGGTGGTGTCTCAGGCTGGGTCATTTCGATATTCTAATACAGTCACATTGTAAATTGCTAGTCCGACAAATTGCTGATGGAGCTCGATCGAACTGGAAGGACCTCCAAATTAGTCGTCTTCTCCAGCTACTTCGGGGGAAATTCAGATGATTTACTGTTACTTGTGTTTATAGGGAAGGGAATCAAATTGCATAACAATTAGCAAACTATGAATTGACTCAAAACAGGCGATTTACTTTTTCTAACTCTTTAGAGTTACCTAGGCACTTTCACGGATTATACTATATGGACAAGATGCAAGTCCCTTCCATTAGATTTTGTTTATAATTATTCGGAGGTTAGGCTAATACCCCCCTCCTTGTATCCCCCTCTTCTATCTCTATAAAATTTCCCACCCATTGGGTGGTTTAAGAAAAAAAAAAAAAGGGTAAGGAGAGGGAGCCATTACATACAATATATTAGTGGTAGCCATTTAAATATCCATTTGAATTTTAGATACACTTAAATGGAATTCAATTCATTTACTTTGTCACCTTATCTTAAATCCCTCAAGGCAAATCTTCGATGGAGAATTGAAGGAAAGCATTCTTAACTATCAGCCTTAAGGGAGAAGTGAATAACATACGCACGCACACATGCATATGCACACACACACACACACACACACACACACACACACACACACATATACATATATATAAATATATATATCTATATATATATTTATATATGTATATATATGTGTATGTATGTATGTATATATATCTGTGCGTGTATTTTTTATTTTTTGGTTTTTTTTCAAAACCACCAACCAGTGGCATAAATTTTATTCATATAAAAAAAAATACAAATAAAGGTGAATGGTTCAATAAAATTTTACGCAAAACCCTCATGCATTTTGACTGTAAGCAATCCCTGCAGAGGCGGCACTGGTTTAATACCCTGCTCATTTACACTTTGGGAATTGAGGATTGAGTACTTAATTTGAAGCATATCATACTTATTGAGATTATTTATGTGATGTGCTCTTTTAACTTCTTTATGAGTACTAGGGTGCCTATGGAATAATGTGAATAATTTTTTATTGTTAAGGTGACTATGCATGATTAGGTGTGAAAAATGATTTATTATGATTAAATTAAATATTTTTCTAAAGAAATATTATTACAATTATTTAGTGAGAAAAACAAAATTTACAAGTTCTCTAAACCCTATTTTGAATTATTTGACTTTATTTTGTGAAATATAAGGCTGCTTAGGAGATAAAGTGAATTATATGTGTTTACAAATGTGTCTATTTGATTTATGTATAGTACATGATTTATCAATAAATTAAAATATTATTCACAAAAGAAATGTCATTATTATTATTTCTATAATGAGAAAAATAATTCTTATAATTTTTCAAATATCTTTTTTTTAATAGTAATTTTGGCCTTTGATTTATTAGGTTGATTTCCCCTTATCTTAATTTTTTATTGCATGATTTCCCCTGTTTCTCTATGAAATTTCAAATAAAAATTAAATAAGATAATCACACAAATAAATCATTTAATTTATAATATTAAATTAATTAATTAACTAATTTCCCAATTTGTGATTAGTAGGGTATTGCAAGGAATGTTGTAAGACTGATTTAGTCTTGCAATGCTATGTGTAGGAGATGTCTTTTGGGTAAAGGAGTCATTTTTATTTTTATTTCAAATAAAAACCGAAAATGATGCATTCTGTTCAGTTTTTGGAAACTTAATTTATGCGCCAATTTTGAATGAAGTATTGATGAATGAATGATGCATTTGTCGTAGAGACCTGCTATAATATGTGTAGTTGAAGCTCTTTTGCATAAACGGGCCATTTTTCCTCCATTATAATGTGTAAAACAAAAGTGCATGTAATCTATCCAGATTTGTGCATAAAGGGTGAATCATGTGATGTTGTGAGCCACAATGTGTTATAAGTCGTTGTGAGTGAAAAAAAAAATGATTTGATGTGTGTATTAAGTTTAACAATGGTGTGATTAAAATAGGGCACTGCCACAAATGTGTTTCAGCAGAAATGGGTGTGCTATATGATTTCAAAAATTGTGAAAAAGTTGGGATACTTCTGTATGATTTATGATGTGTGAGGTGTGCATTTATGTAGTTTTTGCAGGTGAAAAATGAAAGGAAGAAAGTTTTACAATTTTTGATAGGTAACTTGGCAATCTGTCAAAATGCTGTGAAATGGCACAAATGTTTTCTCCCAAAAAGCACTCATTCTGAATGAATTTAACCGCGAAACTTATACTTCTTAAACGTCAAGAAGTTAGAAAATTTTAGAATAAGAATCACCAAAAAATCACTTGTAGATTGGGAGAAATAAATTTTCAAAAATGGTCTGGCAAAACTGTCTGGTCAGGGCAGTGTTCCGACAGTGGGATTGTAAAAATTAATTGACCCTCTCTTAAGTGGAATTTTTTGGAGAAAAATCTATGGTAATTCACCTAAAATATAGATGTATCATTCTAGAACATTTTATAGAAAAATAAAGTGTTTTGCTTAGGTAATTAAGGTGATTTTTAAGATCCCCGTTTTACCGATATGAGCAGCGTTTTATTCTTAAAGTGAAAAATGAGTGGACATGTAAATTTGGCTGTAAATATGTTGAAATTTGACTTGGTTGAATTTTATGAGATGCCTTTGCTGAATAAAAATATTTCTATGAGAATTTTGATGATCCAAAAAAGGTTATGTGATTTTGGGCAATGAAAACCCTAAAAAATAGCCACTTTTTGGTAAATAAAGCACTAAAAGAAAATTTAATCCGGGCAAACTATTTTTATTGCATAATTTGCTTGCTGCACTTGATGTGATAATGTGACTTCACTACTAGAAATTAGGCCTATTACGATAGCTAGAAGCATTATAATAGGCATATATTTGTGACACTTTCGAAAAATGTCATCTAAAATGATGTTACCATAGCAGTTCGGGACACTAAGAAGTGTCATAATATATGTATCTATGGTAACAATTTCAACTGTTATATCAGACCACCTATTACAACATTTTGTCATATTGTAAAAAGGTTTTCTAACGGTCAAAATTCAAAACATATACTTGCAATTGGAAACATCATAAAAGAGCTTGCTAGTGATCAAAATTCAGAAGTAATGTTAACAAGTGAAATGTCGTAATAAACATTTTTAAAAACATTTAACACCGCCAATTCAAACCTATTCACACAACAAATCAGTCGTCAAATTCAAATGTATGATAAACATTAATAAACGTTATAATAGAATTTTTGTTATACTTTTTCATGTTATTTAAAATTCAATTTAGCAACATTTTTTACCAAAATTAAAACCATTTATTGTTACATTTTTTTGTGTACACATAATAATTTCTTTGCATATCCTGTAAATTAAATATGTTACAATAGATACATATGATAGCATTTTTTTTGTCAATATAAAAAAATTAATTCTTAAATATATATGATTTGACATAATAAAAAAAATTAGCATCTAACATAATATAAAATCACAATACGACCAAAAAAATAAGTCTGCATATATTATGAAGTACAGAATTTTGTCTACATGCATACATATATGTTTATATGAACTTCAAGAATTCTGTCTTGCATGTCTGGTGGTGTGTGCCACTCTTATTTCTTGAACTTGCGTGTGATGATGTGTGCCGAAAGAAGTTTCTGGATGGGCATTCAACTGCACAAAAACTGAATACAAAAAAAATGACAGCTATTTTGCTTAGATTGAGTGTCATAGACATTAGACAAAAGGATATTTGATTTTATATACTCACAATTTGGATCAATTGGTTAGGTAATATGTGGAGGCGGTATTTGTTCTTCAGCTTGAATATTTTGCTGGTCATCCATAGAATATTGAATACCTTCCCTCTGTTGTTTAGCTAGCATATTTAATTGGTCATCCATAGAATATTGCATGCCTTGTTGAGAAATTCTTTTCGTCTTCAAGCCTCGTGTCCTGGCCATCTGTTTTAGTGTTTGAAGGAATACGAAAAAGAAATAGTTAACAACTTGTCGTGTCGTCCACATGCTTACTATAAAATAATTAACAAAAGAACTTGTTGAATAAGCTTTTGTAATTGTAAAGATCAGAGGAACTTCTCTCAAAATAACATTAAGAATACAACTTGCAGATGATCTTATGCTGTTTGCTAGGGGGGATCGTCCCTCTGTTCGCATTCTATTGGACTGCCTTGACGACTTCAAGAGGAGCTCGAGCCTTCAAATTAATAAGGAAAAGTCTAATATCTTTATGGCTGGTATTGGAAGCACTGACTAGGAGGGTCTTCTGGCCGATACAGGTATATCCATTGGGGAATTTCCTTTTCGTTACCTGGGCCTACCTATCATTTATGGTAATGTCCGGCTGTCTCTCTATAGACCTTTGCTGGACAAAATTGGCTCCTACATTGGATGTTGGCATGCTCGCTCACTGTCATATGCTGGCCGCCTACTTCTAATCCAAACGGTACTTCAGGGAGTTGAATGTTTCTGGCTGTCCACTCTCCCCACTCCGGCGGTAGTGATTTCGCAGCTAGATAGGATGGCTCAAGATTTCCTATAGGACTCAAAAAAGGCGTTGGTTTCCTGGAAGGATATTTGCCTACCCAAGCATGCAGGTGGACTTGGTTTGCATCATCTACAGACTTGGAATGCGGCACTGTTAACCAGAATCATCTGGGACATACAATCTGAGAAACAGTCCTTGTGGGTCCAATGGTTAGACCACTACTACATAAAGGGCAGATCTATTTGGGAGATTGAACACCACAGGGAGTATTCTCCTCTACTTCGAAAAGTCCTAGCAATTCGGGACTTGATACTTGATCGGGAAAATGGTTCCCTCTCAACTTCTGTTCTTCTCAATACATGGGCAACATCTGGCACATCATTCACCTCCTTGGCTTATGATTACCTTCAGGCACCTTCATCGAGGGCTTTCTGGGCAAAAACTATTTGGAAGCAGGGGCTTACCCCCAAACACTCATTCATGGTCTGGCTGTGTGCTAGGGGACATTTGAAGACAAAAGATACACTTGTGTTCCGCTTAGATGACTTATCTTGCCCTCTTTGTAATGAACATATGTAGATGACAAATCATTTATTTTTCAAGTGCAATGTTTTGGAATCTATCTGGAGGGAAATTCATTTGTGGCTGGGCTTACCACAGGCATTGGATACGGCTGGCTCTTGTCTTAGGTGGTACAAGCCTGCCGACCGTAGCACTTCCTGGATGGCAAAAGCGAAGGCTACTGCTATGGCTGCCACGTTTTATTACATTTGGACTGCACATAATAAAGCATTATTTGAGGGGACCATTTGCCAATCGTTGGATATTTCGAAAAAGATCAAAACACATGTATACACTATTATTTTTACATTGTACCCTAATGTTCTAAGTAGTTTTGAGGTTAGTTTTCAACTCTGCTAGTTAATAGTCTTCTTGACTATAAACTAATAAACAATCATGTAAATATATTTTTTTTATCAATAAAATACTTTTACATTGTGAAAAAAAAAAAAAAAAGGAGTTACTTGGCTAATTAGGTTTGCATGGGTGATTAGGGGTTTTTTTGGCAATTATTGTTAATAAGGAAAGAAGGAAAATTCTATACTATGTGAATTAGGGATGCTTTAGTAGATTGTTATATTTCTTGATGGGCTGCTTTATAATTAGAATTAATTAGGCTTTGTCACTAAGTATTTTAGGATTACTTAAGAACATGTAATTCCCTAATGATTTTAGGATATGGATTAACGCTTTATTTAGATTAATATAAATAGTAAATTAATTCCTATATTGTATACATGTGTTAGATTTGGAGTTGGACATAGGAGGAAGAAGCACTTAAGATAATTTGAAGTTATTTTCCCAAGCTTTGCACAAGAAGCATGGGATTATTTATGTTGCCCTTTCATTTCCATAAAAATCCCTTTTATGCGAATTCTATTAGGATTTGCATGTCCTTGCATCTTATTACAAATATTTCATGCAAGATATGTGTATTTATATTGGTTTACTCAAAATTCATGAAATTATTTATGTTCATGCTATAAATATCATGTACTGAATTATGAGCATGACATTTTGGATAACTGCCTATATATGAGAAGTAAACTCATCTATAAATTCTTATAACATGTTTAGACACGAATAATTTTTATAATGTCGGCTCATAAGTCTTACATATATTTTTGGAGCCACGCATTAAATGTTAAGAAAATAGACGTATGTTGAACTTATGCATTTTCATGCATGCAAGCATTGCAGAAGTCATGGCACGAACTTTATTTAAATTGGCTCCAATTATTATTGCCTTCTACAAAGAAAATGGTGGATAATGAATTACTTTGCCTTGACAAAATTGCTAAAACAGATATGAGCATTTGGTTTTTGAAATCTTGCAAATGTGGTTTCGTGCTTTGATCGGACTGAGTTTTGGAAAAAGAAATATCTACGACTAGAACAATATTTTCTTTTATAAATGAAATTATATATTCCAAATTAGAATGAGAATTTCTTGAACCACATCAAATTTAGACATTGAACACTCAACTGGCAAGGTACTAGGACTTGCTCACGTTAGTTTAGGAGAGACTATTGAAAGATTGGTCTTTTTTAGATGTCTGTCATTTTCAAAATGGGGCATTAGTCCTAGGTGACATAGTTGGGTCCATAGCTAGTGACACGTTTTCAATAGGTAAAATCGGAGGACAGATGTGGGGCATCCACTTGATGGATTAGGCGAGAGAAATGTTTGGGAAGAGTTCTCTCGGTTAGGGTGTACACCTTACATGATATTTTCTCATTTGTTATGCCTTAGCCAAATAGGACACATCGGGATTAAAACTTGCAGATATAGTATCATAACGATACATGATGTGGAAAAAAAATTAGGTTCAAGACTTTGTATAAATGACAAATCTATTCCAAAATTGTGCTTGTAATTTATCATTTTTTCCGATAGAGATTTTGTTTAAATAGTATAGTACAATATATTCATTCCTTTCCCCAAAAATTATATTCCGCATAAGAGTAAAGTTCATGATGAGCATTTCCATTCAAATTATATTCATTTATTCATCATGACATTCATATTGAAAATTGTGGCACGACCACACACCTAGGACTTACTGAGATTATTTATAATCTCACATATTTTTATCTAATCATGTTTTCAAGAGAATGTAAGTTTATCAAGACTTGGTATTGATGTTCTATTTTCTAATATCGATGGGTCCAAACACATTTATTATTTTTAATTCTGGATGGACTGTTAGATTCTCTATTAGCCAAAGTTAGAGTTACATTTTATCTACTATGATGAATTTCTTTAAGATGTACTAAGTGCCCAAGATTTACCTTTTCTTTTATTTTCTTTCTTATGGTTTTACTCTAACGCGTTATAGACCCCTAGTCCAAAGGACAGCGCGACATCCCCAGCCTCTTAGGCTACGTATTTAGGGAGTAATACAATTGGTATTATAGCTTAGGTTTTAATCAAAACATAGGATAGGATTAATATTCTGGTGTAGACTAGGCTTAAGTTAGGATTAGCATGAGTTTCAGATGAGTCTAGAATTAGAATCCTAAAAAGGAATTTCTAGGTCTAAACTGATATTGACTTCTTTGGTGATTTACTTTGGTAAGTCTTTTGGAACTATGAAAATAAGGATTATTGTAGGATGGCAAGGATGTTGTAAACTGCCCATAAGACTATGAACCCATACCATTAGTGACCACCACCACCAGAGGTTGTAGACCCCGACTCTTCGAATTCCTCTACTTCGAACTCTGAAGAGAAGGATGCGATCAGGATCATAGAGGTATCTTCTAGGAGTGAAGATGAGGTTACTGTTGAACCTGAGGCAGAGCCGAAGGAGGAACCCCCAACATCAAAAAGTGAGGGCCTCAGAAGGATGTCGTACTAAGAACTAAAACTGGAGGCTGAAGAAGACTTTGAGGGTGGTAGGCTCGTGAAGAGAGCTAGGATCAAAGAGAACTCGAAGCAGGTTGCTGATAGTGACTCTATGGAGTATTAGGCTACTAACTAGAAAGAAAACTAGAAGATAAGAAACTAACGTGTTTATTGATGTATAAAACACCTATTTTTGGAGACTACGTGCTTAATTACTAACGCAGATAGGTAGGAATTGGCCTCTTGTTGGCTTATGTATGCATGGATGAACAAACACCACTGCTCTTTTGGCATACACATGTGTGTGTGTGTGTGTGTGTGTGTGTGTGTGTGTATTCACACAAGTGAAATATATGATTATATATATCTAATAGCAATAAATTATGAATTGATGATGGTTTTGTGCTTATTTACTTGCTCCATCATAAATTTTCCACACATATCATACCATGCATAAACCATCCTAATGATATAAATTTTTTGCCGGCCTCGCTAAGAGTAACATTTGTGTGATATAGCATTAACATCCCACTAAGATAGAGACTAATCATGCATCTTGTGGGTGATGCGGCCGGAGGACCACCACCCCACAAAAATGACTCTGCCCCAAACCTCCCACCAGATGATGAAAATGAAGGGCCAAGAGCTGGAGATGTGGAACTGAAAAATGAGGGACCCGAAGAGGTTACTATTGCCCAAGCTTTCAGACGAATGACTGAGATTCTGCAAAATTTGACCGAACGTAAGGTCTCACAAAGTGACAATGAGGTACTTGAAAGTTTTCTCAAGTTTCAACCGCCACTGTACTTTGGTGAAATAGAGCAAGAGGAAAAGACTAAAATGTGGATTGAGCAAATGGAAGATAGTTTCGGTACTCTGCAATATATGGAAGAGAGGATGATAAAATTTGCAGCTTTTTTCTTGAGAGGATCGACCCGAAACTAGTGGTTGCGAGCTTAAGAGGTTTGGGAGCAATCTAAACAACAACAGAGTTGGGACCACTTCTTGGAAAATTTTCGGGCACAGTTCATCCCTCAATGGATTATTGAGAAAAGGGGGGATGAATTTCAAAACTTGTAGTATGGAAATATGTCTATGGCACAGTATGCGGTGCAGTTTAACAAATTGTCAAAGAACTATCGTCGTCTACTGGACATAGCGCAAAATAAGAGATGCCAATTTATTAAGGGCTTGAGATAAGAGCTTAGGAGAGCACAAGCCCCATTCCCACCTACTACAAATGCTACTGCAGTGGATACTGCCACTAGGATAGAAAATGAGGATAAGAGTCGAATTGCTGGAAGAAATTTCCCACCTACTATGCAATTCTAGTCAAAAAGGCCAGCCAGACCATAAGAAAGAAATAAAGGAAAGCAAGGACAAGCCCCACCATACTGATCTTCAAGGTCAAACTAGAATCTTCAAGAAGGTAATGGCCAAAACCATCTTTTTTCTTGGCTCATTCTTATAAGCAAAATCCTCACACCTTTTTTAATTGTCCTTTGAAGAAATAAAAGAAACCAGCAGGAAAAAAAAAAACTGAAGTTAGAAGCTTTCAAGAGCTGTGTTTAAGTGCTTGAACTAGGCCATCAAGAGGTCAGCCAACGAATCTAAATTTCCTTTGCAAAAATATGTTATTAAAAAAAAAAGTTGAAATTCTATCTAGCTTTGGATTTCTGTTAAGAATGCCGTGTTTGCTTGTAGTGGAAATGAAGGAATGTTGTGGGATTGATGAAGACATGCAATGCTATGAGTAGGTGATATCTTTTGTGTAAAATAGTAAATTTTTTTCCCATATATTGCACATGCAAACCGAAAATGATGCATTCTATCCAGTTTTTGGAAACTTAAATTATGGGCTATTTTTGAGTGAAATATTGATGAAAGGATGATGCATTTGTTGCAGAGAAATGCTATGCATTGTGTAGTTGAAGCCGTTTTGCTTAAAGGGGCCATTTATCCTCCATTATAATGTGTAAAACAAAGTTACACGTAAGCTGTCCAGATTTGTGTTTTGACATGTAATGTTCTTTCCGTTGTGAATTTTATGTGAATAAGGGGGTGAATCAGGTGACGTTCTGAACCACATTGTGTGTATAAGCCTATATAAGTGAATAACATGATTTAATGTGTGTAATAAGTGTGACAATAGTGAGATTAAAATAGAGCAATGGTCGAAATGTATTCTAGCAGAAATGGGAGAATATGGTTCATCATATGCAAATTCTATTTATTATTCGTGCTAAAGTCTTAAGAAATTGCTCTAGATTGTAACTTCATCACCTATTTTCTCCTTCTGTGATGTAGGCTGCAATAATTGGAAATTAGAAGTGGAATTCCTGGAAAAAAGAAACTGAAAAAGAGCTTAATTGAAGCTATAGAGCATCATTGAGGTCACCTTGCACACCGCGGTGCATATCATGAGTTTCAGTGTTAGAATATTGGAAGCCGACGTTGTGCCCAATATTTTCCATGGCACCGTGCATGTCCAGAAGTTCAAAAATATCATATATTCCAAGAGCAGATGATGCGGTGCAGCTTAGCTTCGACACCGCCATGCATAATTCCAGCACATAAGAAAACCAAGTCTGACGACATCATCATAAGCTAAAAGAAAGTTGACTGGCAAAAAGAAATAAAAATCCAGTAAAGCTCAAAGAAAATAGACTATCATCAAGCTTACTTAAGAAATATAAATAAATCGGAAATAGATAAAAAGGCTGATGAAATCTAAATCCTAAGAAAGCAAGAATAAAACAAAGATAAACACTTTTTCCATTCATCGTCCTTTTTCATTAGCTCTTGATACAAAAAATTAACATTTAGTGCAGACCAAGAAGTATTTAACAACAAGGGAGGTTTTTGGAGGGGGAAAGGTATGTGCAAATCAATAATCCCATTGAGAATAATGGCTAGAACCCTATTCCTTGGCATCTCTCTAGACACACAAATTTCTTCTTCTACATACGAATATATATTATATCTAAATAGTGCATCAGTACTTACAGTATTGATTATCCCTTCAAACTAATCATCAGAATGAAAAGTTTCCAATTCCAAACCAACATTATAGCTCCTAAAGAAGTAGTCTAGAAATCCTTACTGTGCAATTAATTGCCTACAATCACTAAGTTACCACCTTTGATTTCGAGCAAGGCAGTAGGCCTTGAAAAGTGCGGCTACTCGCAAATGTTGAGTTCTTCTCATTATCATTGGCATCCTTTTATCCTTGAACAAAGATGTACCTACCAAAGACAAGAAGAAGTCAAAATTAGTGGATAGTAGAATACAATCTTCGTAAAGTAGTACATTAATAATATCCCGATTCTAATAGCTTCTACAATCCCAACCTCTTAAAACAAATGCATTTTCTCCTCATATCCTCTCTTGGCTCTTTGGGAATTTCTTTCTCATAGACTCTTACACGATTGATCAGTAAGCTCACTTTTTTCATCCTCTTGAGGTAGAGTCTCTTTCTTTTCAGTGGTATGGGCCACTATATAACTCCATAACTCCTACTTCATGCATTTCATCTTCCTTTTCTTTGGTAATCTCCATATGGAACGTAGCTCGGTTGAACATCCTTCAAAAGGATTTTTAATGAAGCTAAAGAGATACATTTATGGTGGCAACTCTAATAACTTACAAATTTTACTCTACGAAAATTAGATAATTTAATTTTATCATATGAATTAATTGAATTGCTTCTGTGATTATTTTGTATAAATTATATGAGAATATTTACTTGATATGTGGTAAGTGAATCATTCTTAATTGATTATAATTTTGTGTCTATGATAATATTATTGCAATGACTTCTAGTTAGAGAAAAGAATTTCTTTAACAATCTAATTTTATGGCAAAACTAGCCTTGATTTTTAATTAATTGAAAGTTTTGGTCAACATTCAAGGCAAGACTAATTTTAAAATTTTGACCCAATTTCATTACTTTGCCCAAGAGAATCCAAGATTCATGAACCACTTTGACCAATTAAAAAACATTATATCTCAACCCTTGAATTTAGGGTGAACTCAAATAAACTTTACACAACCCTTGGATGAGCTTAACCCTAATATGAAAAACATTTTCCCCCTCCATTTTTTAAAAAGAATCACCAAAAAATCATCTATAAATTGGGAGATAGTCATTTTTCAAGTTTACTGCTCAAAACTAGTTATTATTCCCAGGTCTTTATGTAAAAATTATTTGAATTCTTTTTTGGGGAATCCTAGGGACAAAAATATATCTTAATTCACCTAACATATGGAGGTATTAAACTGAAAGTTTTTGTCTAAAAATAGAAAGATTTCCTTGATTATGTAAGTAAATGATTCTGACCCCTATTTTATTGTAAAAGCAAAATTTCGTGTTTGAATTTGGAAAATCAATTTACTCATAGGAATACCAATAAATGTTGAAAATTTTTGCTTAAATGGACTTTGTCTGATGTTTAGGATAGCTATTAAAATTTTGGTGATTTTCCTAAATAATATGATTTTCAGGTAATAATACTTTACACCTTTACAAAATAAAATTTTGAATGGGTTTTGTGATGGTCAACCAACTAAACTTTTCCTCTACTTATTTTTAAATATGAAAAATTCCGTTGCAAAATCCTCTAAATTGTAAGGGTTTAATCATTTACATTCAAAAAAAAAAAATTTCATTTAAACATTTTTTTTCATTAAAAACAACCAACCATCGCAAAAGTCTCACAATTTTCAAGGGTTTTGTAATGGTTATTGAGCTATCCGTCGTAAAACCTTCGCACATTTGCTTGATATGAGACTATGTACTTGATATGTGATAAGTGATTCATTCTTAATTGATCATAATTTTGTGTCGATGTTAATATTATTGCATTAACTTCTAGCTAGAGAAAAGAATTTCTTGAACAATACAATTTTATGGCAAAACTAGCCTTGATTTTTAATTAATTGAAAGTTTTGATCAACATTCAAATCAAGACTAATTTTAAAATTTTGACCCAATTTCATTACTTTACCCAAGAGAATCCAAGATTCATGAACCACTCTGACCAATGAAAACACATTATATCACAACCCTTGAATTTAGGGTGAACTCAAATAACTTTTCACAACCCTTGGATGAGCCTAACCCTAGTATAAAAAGCTATTTCCCCCCTCCATTTTCACACTTTCCGGCTGGCCCACATTTTTTTTTTCTCCTTCTCTCTAAAAATTTATTTTCTCCAACTTCTCTCAAGGAGAAAAACTCCTCGTTTCCTGGCTCCAAAGCTGCTGGCAGCTTGATTTCCATCATTCCAACTGACACTCACTTCCACACGCTAACTTTTTGTTCTTGCAAATATTTTACCTTAAGCTAGCACTAATTCTTGGAACTAGATAAAGAATTTTTGGCGGTCATTGAGCTGAAGCACTACTAGAAATCAGGCCTATTATAATAGATAGAAATGTTATAATGGGCATGTATTATGATACTTTGGATATTGTGACACTCACAGAAAATGTCATCTAAAACGGTGTTACTATAGCAATGGAGGATACTAAGAAGTTTCACAATATGTGCAACAATTGTATCATTTGAAATTGTTGCACCAGATCCCCTTTTACAGCGTTTGGTTGTATTATAAAAGGGTTTTCTACAAGTCAAAAGTCAAAACCTATACTAACAATTAGAAACGTCATAATAAGACTCTCCCAACATTCAAATTCAAAATTTGTGTTAACATGTGAAAACATCACAATAAGCATTTGTAATGACATTTAGCACTATCAAGTCAAACCTATTTTCACAAGTAAAACCATTTATTATTACCTTTTTTTTTCTGTAAACAAGATGATATCTTTGCAGATCCTGTAAAAAATTTTTATTGTTAAATATATATGTTTTGGTATAATAAAAAAAATCTAACATCTAATATAACATAAAATCATATTAAGACCCCAAAATATGTATGCATATATTAGGCAGTACAAAATTCTATCTACATATATACATATGTCTAGGAAGTAATGGAAACATCAAAACTATAAAAGTTTTTTCAAAATAAAATTCTAACATCAATATCAAAATGTACTTCCACTAAGCAAAATAATCTAATGTACTTTTTTTTAATATGCAGTATCAAAATAACACATGGAACAAAGCTTCCTCTCATTATCATTCATCTCGAATCTTGTAGACTTGCCATTTATAAATTGTAGACATAATTAAGTTAGAAAAAAGCAGAATTTTAGAATTCAATTGAGTAAAAATATTCAAATCTATGTGGTTACAACAAGTGTCATATATCCTCAAGAAACAAATTTATTGTTAGCAACAAGCGTGAATAGAAGTAACAACCAGAAACCTAGAAGTACATAACAAGATTATCCTTGTCCTAGCCGCCCCCCACCCCCCTAAAAAAAAAAACAAAAAAGAGGTGTCATAGATCTCATTACCTTCAAAACATCCACACAAATCCAAGAAAATGGAAAATGAAGCTGAAATATATTTAATGGGATATAATGGAAAGAATGAATTAATCTTAGGTTACAAACAAACAAGTAACATATGCATTTCTTGAGTTGGACCCAATCAGAAATTCAATTTGCAACACCATATGTCAACATGTCATAAACAAGACTGCCATTCTCCCCTCTCTCTCTTCCAGGTATGTTTTTATACATCACTTGTATTCTCAGAATTGTCAATCTGCTGGCTATCCATGGCTTCAAAGCAGGTAATGCAAACTTAATGAATACCAATGAGATTACTCCTTGCTAGAACACCAATCCAGTTATAGAATTCCTTGGGAAAACATAAAAGGCTTTGAAAAAAATAATATTAAATAATTACCACATCATATTCCTTATCAATTCTCCTTCTCTCCTCCCTGTTCTTCCACTTCCTCCTAATTTTTCTACTTGATGAAGCCATTTTTGGCAGCTTTAATTGATCTAAACTTCAAATTATCTCGTTCCATCCCTACCACACCAAGAAAATCTAGTCAAAAGAAATAGCCATTTTTCTCAATTCAAACTCAAACCCAACTCAGAACCACAAGAAAGAATTTAAGTATTAGTGCAAAATGAATAGACGAAAGAATTGAAGGATGGACTAAAAAAACAGATTACAAGATCAAACCCATTTCAGCAAATATAACTCAAACACATATACAAAACTTTTTCTACCAAGAAGAAACATAAAAAATAATAGTTTTCTTTAAATCAACTTCTCAATTTCCTACAAAATACATAGATATCCAACATAAAAAAAAAAAAAACATATATAAGCACTAGCCCACAATAGATCAACTAAAGAGTTATATTTTCATAAGAAAATAACACCACTTGAGTTAAATGTAGCCTAAAGAAGTAGAGTTCAGGAATTGTAACTTAAGGAATATAAGTAGCAAATGTAAAAACGAAAAAGAATTGACAATTCCAGGCTAATTATTTCCATTGTGCCTTCCATTCAAGTAAATAATTTTCCTTAGTGCCTAGAGCCAACAAATAGAAATTTGTGAATTAGAAAATTTTGCTCATATCTAAACAGTGGACTTTCAAGAAATTTGTGTTGTTTCTTGCTTTTATTCTTCATATTCCTAGTCCTAACTCAAGTGGTTATATGTAGTTGCATTCAAATGTGACCATATGTGTAAAGCCAAGAAAAGAGAAAAATAGTAAAACTTTTGGTTCACTTTTGCTAGTAGCCCATACATTTAGGAGAATGTTCATGACACAACTACTCAATTTATAGAATATTTAAGAATAGAGCAACTTGAAATATTTTACAACTAATCATGTGATAGATTTAGGAAGAAACACTTACTCAAATAGAAAAAAGCTATTCTTGTCCTTTGGTCATTCTAATTATGCCTTGAAAGTAGATGAGGCTAAAGAATACAAACATTATAAAAAAATATATTGGATATGCTCACTTTGAGGGAAGCATAAAACACTAAATTCCTAGGAATAGGTAAACAGCCACCATGATAGTTTCTCAAAATTTTCCCAAAATCCAATCATCAGGTTTATCATCTTCACCATTAAGCAAAAGGTCCGAAAATCAACATGACATCCTAAAACAAATCAAAAGTAGAAGAAAAAATCCAAGTAGACACAATTAAGAGATATGAACAAATCATACAATCACAATTTTGAAAGGGTAAACTGGGTCTACGAATCATCAAATGACTAGCCAGAGCTGCATATTTATCTTGTATGGAGTAATATAAATTGAAGTAGTAATTTATCCCCCTCAATAAAGAATGGTCTAAATAAGAAAAGAAAATAAAATCTTCTACATCAATAAGACGGACAACCTTTTACGGAAGGAAGCATAGATAAGGGCCATAAAACATAAACACATCCTAATCTGAAAGCAGTAGTTTCCTTTATGTTGCTGGATAACTAGCTGCAAAATAAACTTATTTTCATTCTAGTTAAATTCAGCGTTGTAACTATACGATTAAAAGAAATATTAGTAGCAAATTTAGGACAATAATGCCAGCACATACAACATACAACTCATCTATTGTAAAACACAATACATGAATAGAAGTATGCAGTACTACGATCTGGTTCCACTGGAAACTTATAATTGAATGAAGTCATCGGAGCATTCCATTCCTTTGTAATGGCTTTCCAAATGGTCAGCCATTCTTTTGGGTACATTTAATTGATTCCAATTGTTAGTCCTAAGAAAGTGTACTCAAGTATCACTACAGGAATATCATAAAGTCATTGTTATTAGTTTCTGCCTCTTCAAAATGTTAAACGTTCAATTAGCAAAACCATATCATAGGTCCATATCATAGGTCTTAGATCTATCTAGTGTCAACTAAAAGAAGAAAGAATAGCATCAATCAAAAGAAAAAGAAACTAGGAAGGAAGAGGGATGGTATTTCCTTAGTCCTTTCTTGTGTTACATGTTTTCCATGTCATTCTTCTCCTTCAAACGATATATATCCCCATTTGAATGATTATCCTATTTTCAAGAAGAAGATCTTCAAAAAACTGAATGTCTATAGAAACTTGCTGTCTTATCCTTGGAAAAACATCACAGCATGCAAAAGCCTTAATTTTTCTACTTGATGAGGCCATTTTTTGGCAGCCTTAATTGATCTAAACATCAAATTATCTTGTTCCCTCCCTACCACTACACTATGAAAATCTAGTCAAAGAAACAACCATTTTTCTCAATTCAAACTCAAACCCAACTCAGACCTAGAAGAATGCATTTAAATATTATAGAATTCAACTACAAATGAAGAGACCAAAGAATTGATGGAAGAAGGATGGACTGAAAAGATAGATTACAAGATCAAACCCATTTTAGCAAATATAACTCGAACCCATATACACGACATGTTCTGAGACATTTGCCCTTTTCTTGCTTCTGATTTTATCTCTTCTGGTAGAATTATAAAGTGGATCTAAAAGGACATAAAAGAAAGAATGAGCAGTAGCAGAAGGAGAAGAATATAGATCCTTAGAGGCCTAAAAGACATGGGTGAGTTCAAAGTTGAAAGTTTCTGTCATAATAAACACTAATGGGGCCTACAAGTATGCAAAGTGAAAAAACACCAATGCCAGATAAGAAATATAAATGAATTCACAAAGGTAATGCATCACACTTCTTTTGTATGCATATCAAATAAAATGTCAAGAAGTATTTAAGCTTGCAGAAATTTTGTCAGTCTCTAGAGTAATATATTCATCATTGTCTAGTACAATTTCCTTGCAATATCACTGCTTCCTGGATTCCTATTCAAGTCCGCATAGCATGCATTGAACAGTTCAAGCTAAAAGTTGTCAATATCATTTTTATATGCAATGCAATTTCTAGAAAGATTCATCCAAGATTTATCTATGTTGGTGATGCCACAATCAACAATAGATAGGCTAAAGTCACAACCTAAGGAATAAAAAAAAATGTAAAATATATGCAATTTATTTTAGGACATTAAAAAAATTAAGGAAACAAATTCAAATCCAAATCCAACTATGATGTAAAAAAAATATATATATATATATTCAGAGACCTTAAATGAAAAAATCATGTTGGAAGAAAACAACAGCCACAATTTTCTACGATGCAAATTGCGAGGATTTTGCAATGGCCATACCAAAAAAAAAATTCTTTTATGCATTTTATTATTAAAAATAATTAACCATCACAAAATCCTCCCAATTTGGGAAGGTTTTGTGAGGGACAACCAACAAGACTTTCTCTTTTTGTATTTTTCACTATGAAATGTCCGTCACAAAAACCAATTGCGGGTTTTTTGCGACAGACATTCCAAAAAAAATTAATTTTACACATTTTACCATTAAAAACTACCGACTGTCATAAAACCCTCGCAAATTTGCGAGGGTTTTAACCTCTTACTCATCATGTGTATCAATTGGAAGTATTTCAATAATATAGTCACCTTGACCAAGGACTTCTTGAGTAATTATTCATACAAGTGGCCTTGAGATATTCACTCCTATTATTAGGAGTAGCGAACTCTTTATTCACCCTCTCAATTATTTTGGTTTACTTCACATTGTACCTAATATCTATCTTATAGGCTCCCTTCAATCTGATCTCTAAAGATTAGAATTAGAGTACAATGCTCAGCAAATAAAGTACCTTGGAGATCTCAAATCTAACGATACTTGCATATTTGTTATAACAATATTCTATCACTGCCACTAAATAGTTTTTCATATGATTGTCTCATAGTTTGGTCATCCAATATACTTGTTCAAATAACAAGCATCCATGTGTTAATTTTGATTATCATAATACTAGCGGATGTGAGAATCACCGCTTAATCAAATCAAGAAGTATAACACGTACTAGTCTTAGTGCATTAATGGTGTCATATCTTATTAATACTATGATTATGGATAATTTAAGTATACAAAAACATCCAGTGTACTAGAAACCCTACATCACAATCTCTATAATAATTTCCTGAACACAGTGTTGTACTTAGGACTTTATCTAATAGTTACATACATATGGATGTATGAACAAGTGATCTATAAGATAAAGAATTCCATTATTATTAAATAAATGTGCATTATACAATATACAAGTGATTGCCTCTAGGGCACAACTCTAACAGTTCTTTTTTCACTCTTTTGATTTAATACATCTTGGCTTGGTCCATCTTTTTTAACTTTGCCTCCACCTTAAATTCTAATGCCACTAACTGCTCAATCTTTTCATCAATACACAAAAACTTCCTTTTTCATACTTTTGATTTAGTACATCTTCGCTTCGGCCAACTTTTTTAACTTTGCATCCATATTAAATTCCTTTCACCCATACACAAAAACTTCCTTTTTCTTGGCATAAAAATATTAATTTCAGGTGCTCATCTTTTACTCAAGCATGGTGACATCACTTGTATGGAATGAATTACACGGTATTCTCAAATTGTAGGAATGTGGGGTATATCTTTACCCAAAAAGGGGCTTGAAGTTGAGGCAAAGAAAATAGTAGGAATTTCTAAAGAAAAATCATTGCTCAATCACTTGTCATCTTTGCAAGACTAATATTGTAGCTAATACGTTAAGTAGAAGAATGAGAATAGCAAGACACCAAGTTTTGTGTAATGCAAGCAGTGTATGAAGTTGTACATTTGGAAGTTAAAGTAGGAATGAAAGAATTAGTTCTGGAATATGAGTGAGATACCAGAACTGAAGAAGGAAATGGAAAAAGAGAGAACCAAAATTTCTAAGAGGATGACCAAAAAGTAAAATATCACTGTGAAAGATTGTGTTCGCTAAAAAGAGGAAGAACCGAAGAAGAAGATTTTGACGGAAGTGCACAGAATTTGATGGCCCACTAGCCTCTGAGAAAAAATAGATGTGACAAGGCATGAAGTAAGTTGGCTTACTCACCAATGATTAAAGTTTTGTGGGAACATCATGGAGTATAAGATAGAACCTGGAAACTAAAGATTTGATGAGAAAGAGGTATCTAGAATTGTTGTAACAAGTGACTTGGATTAATTTTGGTGATGAAAGTTTTTTTCGTTGGGGGAGGATTTAATACCCCGCCATTTACACCTTGGGAATTGATGAATGAACACTTAATTTTATGTATATCTAACTTATTGAAATTGTTCATGCGACATACTCATTTAACTTCTTTTGGAATATTAGGGGTGCTTGTGCAATAAAGTGAATAATTTGTGATTATTATGTGTGAAAAATGATTTGTTATGACTAAGTTTAATATTGTTGTAAAGAAATATTATTACAGTTATTTCATTGTGTAAAACATATTTTACAAGTTCACTAAACCCTACTTTGAATTATTTAACTATATGATGTTATTCATAAGGGTTCTTATGAGATAAAGTCAATTATGTGTGTTTACTAAAGTGTATATTTAATTTATGTGTAGTACATGATTTATTAATAAACTAAAATATTATTTGCAAAAGAAATGTGATGATGATGATGATGATGATGATGATGATGATGATGACGATGATGACGATGATGATTGTTCTTATTATTCTTTCTATAATGAGATATATAATTCTTACAATTTTTTTAATACCTATTTTTCTTGTAATTTGACTTTTGTCTTATTGGGAGTCTAGGTCAATAAAAGACCAAATTATTTTGACTAAATGTCAATTATTTTAACTAGTCTTCAATTAGTTTGACTAGGCTTATTAGAATTAAACAATTAAAACAATTTTGAAGTCCTGAATTATAATACCCTAGAATTGCACCATAGGAAAAAATAGATAATTAATTGAATTTCATAAGGCTTATGTGATATTTCTTAAAGGAATAAAATAAAGAGAATATGACAATTAATGTGGCTATTGGCTTGGTGTGTGGTAATCAATTCTTTTTTATCAACTTATTAATATATTATGAGTAAAATAATATTACTACAACGATTTTAATTAGATTAAATGATTCATTGAACATTCAATTTTATTTCAAAGCTATTTTTATTTTTGAACAATTAAAAGTTTTGGTCAAATTAAAGACTAAAACTATGTTAACTACTGGACAAATTATTTTGACCAAGAAAATCCAAGACGTATAAATCACTTTTGACCATTTGACACTACTTAAATCTCAGCCTTTGAATTTTCGTTGAATTCAAACAAACATAGCTCAACCATAAGATAAAAAACATTCCTAGTGTATAAACCATATTATCCCCCTTTCCCCACCCTAACAACTGGCAGCCTCCTCCTCTCTATTCTTGGTTATTCTCTCTTTTCTTCCAAGAAGAAAACTCTCATCAAGAAAGTAGACAAGCAAAAAGAAATAAAAATCCAGTAAAGCTCAAAGAAAATACACTATCATCAAGCTTACTTAAGAAATATAAATAAACAGGAAATAGATAAAAAGGCTGATGAAATCTAAACCCTAAGAAAGCAAGAATAAAACAAAGATAAACACTTTTTCCATTCATCGTCCTTCTTCATTAGCTCTTGATACAAAAAATTAACATTTAGTGCGGACCAAGAAGTATTTAACAAGGGAGTAGTCGAGCAAGACATTAATTATCCAAGAAACTCCCTCATCATTTGTAAAACCAAGTACATCATGGGATAAGTAGTCGAGCAAGATTTAAAACCCTTACCAAAACTTTATTTCGCAAAATGTGTAATTTTTCTTTACCCAAAATCATATGGTCCAACGAAACTCATTAAACCTTAACAAATATATCCCTAATAATTCTAGGAATCCCATGAACTCATTTAAGTCAATTTACAAAACAAATTCAGCTATTCCACTATGAAAATCTGTTTTTCTTCTTCAATTCAAAACTCTGCTTTTAATATAAAACAAAGGTCATAAATTTCCATCTAATTAATTGCAAAAACCATTTTATTTTTCATTGAAACATTCCAGTTTAGTACCTTGGCATATTAGGTAAATTATCCTGTATTATGTCCCAATAATCCATCCAAAAAAAGGTTCAAATAATTTTTATATGACAGTTCGTCAGAACTGTAACTGGCTTTGAGCAGTGATCTTCAAAAATCCATATCTCCCAACTTATAGTGGCTTTTTCGGTGATTATTTTTCAAAACTTTTTCTAACATCTTGCAGTTTCTATAAAAATTATGAGCAAATTCAATCGAAAACGGGGAGATTGAGGTTTAAAGTTGATCCCTCTGTAAAGGGTTTTTCACAGCTTAGGCCATTTTGTACAAAATTCATTTAGGTGAGTTTTTCTTTAGTTGATTCATGCAAGACCTACCCCATAAAGTCCTAACACATCACTCAACGTTCTAGAATTCAAATTCTAGTATGGTCATTCCAAATTTCAGCTCCCAAATAACACCCATCTTGGATTCTTCATCAAACCATCATTCTTCTGTTTTAGTCAAAACAATATAAACTCCTAGACATCGTCAAATCTCCCTACCCTTCACACATATGACCACTCATACTCAACATATCATGACTACATCAAGACTACACCAATCCATCAACAAAAACACACACAAAGCAAGCATTAGCAATGAATTCCACTCCGCTGTACAAAAACAGTGCATTTTGGCAATTTCACATTGCAAAAATTTGGAGGATAGTTGTGTACCCTCAAAGGCTACATATTCACATCACACAACATTTCCTTGGCATAAATGTAGCATTCTTACTTCATTAGTTCATAAAAAAAAGAGCAAAGAAATGAAATTTATATGGAGCTGGACAGATTACATAGGATTTTCGGTCATGCGGTTACAAGAGGAAAAAAAAGGAAGAAATTGCATTTTTAAGCCACAGTGTGGCATCTTTATTTGATTTCTTATAGTTCTAAGCTAGAAAAATCGTTCATACATCAATATAACACATAAAAATGGTGTCAAAATTCGGATTCATTGAGCTGAATAGTGGGTTAAATTTCGGCCAGCAAGAAGGTGAAAGTGGAGGAGGTTTTTCTTGAAGACTCACCTTGGTACCTGTCCAAGCTTTTTCATACCAATGACAACTCTTCTTTCTCAAAATAAGTGAAGAATTTCTTGAAGAGTGGAGGAGTAAAAGCTGTAGGAATGAAAACGCTGCACTTGTTCAACAAAAAAAATGCAAGAGGAAATAGCTTCCCTCTTGAATCTTCAAAGTGACCGCCAGCTTATGGAGGGGAAGAATGGTGGCTATTTTCCATGGAGAAAGGAAAGAAGAAATGTGGGTAAAATGGGGAGAGATGGATGGTTATGTAATGGAACAAATAGGGCAAAAATAAGTTTATAGTAGGGTAATTTAGATCCTAGGGTCGAGATGAGTTCATTTCAATGCACCCTATATTCAAGGGCTAAGATGAAAATGTATTTTAATGGGTCAAAATGATCCGCATATATTGTATCCCGTTGGGTCAAATAATAAAATTGGGTCAAGTTGTCAAAGTTTGTCCTATCTCGAATTTTGACCAAGATTTCTAATTAATCAAAATTCGAATTTAGTTTTGAAATTAATTCAATTTGTTTATGAATTTGTCTCACAAATGAAAATTTATTTTTATAATCTAGTATAGATATAATATAGCAATTAATTAAGAATATATCATTTTTCTCAAATCAAGCAAATAATCACCTTGATTTCCCCTGTTTCTCTAAGAAATTTCAAATATTAAATTAATTAGTTAACTAATTTCCCAGTTTGTGATTAGTAGGGTATTACAAGCACTACAGGAAAATTGGTGTTCAGTGACAAAATATTTTCCTCACAAAATGTGAAAATTTCCTCGCTGAAGCCTTGTTGAAGGCCTTTAGCGACAAAACTCGTTTTCTCGCCATTTCGTCGCAGAAGCCCTGTTCCCAAAGGGTCTTTCCAACAAAACTTTTAGTTTTGTCACTAGAGGCTACTCTAAATTTCCTCGCTAAAGACCTCAACTTTAGCTAGGAAGTATTTTGTCGCTAAAAATAGTACATTTTGTCACCAAAAGCTATCATTTTGTCACTAGTGATACTTTTTGGTGACAAAAAAAAATTAGTTGCGAAAAATATAATTTGATTTCAAAAATTAAAATATGATGGTAAAAAAAATTATTACCTTTAGTGACAAAAGTTTCCTCGCCAATAGTAAAAATTTCGTTGCTAAAAAGGGTTAATGGCGATAAAAAAATTCCTCGCCAAAAATAAAATATATATAAAAAAATTTTGGGGACCACCAGAATTTTATGGACCAGTAGCACCTAATTGGAGCAACATTAGCTATGGATCACGTGAACCAACTGCACCAGATTGTAGCCGCCAATTAAAGAGAAGAAAGCAACAGCTGCTCTTAACTGCTAGGCCAAAGCAACTTCTGGTCATATCCTTTTTTCTTTTTATTTAAACTACTCCTAATTTTTTTTATTTATTTATAAACATTAGTGTAAGAACAAAATATAATAGTATATTAAACTTACAATGAAACAACATTACTCAATATAATAAATTATTATATACATTTATATAATTTAAAAAGTTTATATCCTATTATTTATATCATTGTATTTACTAAATGATTCAATACAAATAATTCTATTAGAAAAAAAAAACTTAAACATATATACAATTCCAATACAATATATATGTATGTATGTATATATATATATATAATACATACAAATATATACACAACAAATACACAAATATACAGACACATATATATAGAAAAATACAAATAGTTTGATTAGAAAAAAAACTTAAGCATACTTATATATATATATATATATATATATTCAATACAAACATACATAATTATATATAAATACTCAATATATATATATATAATATGTATGTATGTATATATGCATTGCTATACATATGTATTTGGTTTGTGTGTGTTTGTATATATATATATATATATATATATATATATATATATGACAATGTACTACACATATATGACGGTATGCTACAGAACATATATATACACACATACATATATTTTGGTACAACACACTAACATATATACACTATTTTAATAAATTATTATTATTATTATTATTATTATTATTATATATATATGTATATCCATATGTATAATATATACACATATATAGTAAAATAATATATATATATATATATATATAAACACACACGGACCAAATACATATGTATAGCGATGCATATATACATACATAGTATATATATATATATATATATATGTGTGTATATATGACAATGTACTACACATATATGACAATATGCTACATAACATATATATAAACACATACATAGATTTTGGTACAACACACTAACATATATACACTATTTTAATATATTATTATATATATATATATGTATATCCATATGTATAATATATACACATATATAGTAAAATAATATATATATATAAACACACACGCACCAAATACATATGTATAGCGATGCATATATACATATATTATATATATATATATATATGTATATATGACAATGTACTACACATATATGACAATATGCTACGTAACATATATAGACACACATACATAGATTTTGGTACAATACACTAACATATATACACTATTTTAATATATTAATTTATATATATGTATATCCATATGTATAATATATACACATATATAGTAAAATAATATATATATATATATATATGTGAAAATGTACTACACATATATGACAATATACTACATAACTTATATATACACAAATACATATATTTTAGTACAACACACTAACTTATATACACTATTTTAATATATTAATATATATACATGTATATCCCTATGTATAATATATACACATATATAGTAAAATAACATTTTAATATATGTATAGATGTGTGTGTGTATATACATATATATACATATATATATATTAGAATTACTAAAAAAACATATTATGACCAATTTTGAAGGTAATCGGATATGTTTTATCGTCTAGTCTTCCATAATCATTATAAAAATATCCCAAACCTAGTGCATTTATAAGAATAGACATATCAAATTAATGATCCAATTGAATTTAGTAAAAAAAATGTATTATTACCAAATTTGAAAGTAATCGGATATGTTTTCCACAAAATCTAGCTTAATTTATATAAATCAGTCTAAAATATAATGAATTTATAAATATTTAAGGACTAATTTGTAAAATTTTTGGAATTATATTTTAAATATTCTAATATTTAATGACCAATTTATAATTTTTTTGTTACCATTTATAATTTTACAAAATTAAATAAGCGATTTGTAAAATTTGGGGTCATGTTTTTCTCTATTTAAAATTTAGGGACTAATTTATACAAATTTTTGGGTTATATTATAAATATTTTAAAATTTAGGGATTAATTTACAAATTTTTTAGGTCATTTTGTGATACAAAATTTAAAGACCAATTTACAAAATTTTTGGGGCCATGTTACAAATATATAAAAATTTAAAGATACGTATTAGCTAGGAAATATAAATTTTATTGCTAAAAGTGTAGTTAATAGTGACAAAAATAATATTTTTAGCTAGGCAATGAATTTTTATCGCTGATGATGCATTATGAGTGAGGAAAATTTAGGTATAAAATGAATTTTCGTCGCTAATGATGCATCATTAGTGAGGAAACATAAAATTTTCTTGTTATACACTTATTTCCTAGCTAGAGCGATTACTTTTAGTTAGAAAATAAAAATTTTGTCAGCAAGGGTCTTAATCAGTGGCGACAAACAGTTTTTATCACTGTAAAAAAATTTTCCTAGCTAAAGGGTACTTTTGGCAACAAAACTTTAGTTAGGAAAAAAATTTTGTCACCAATGTCGTATTTTCTTGTAGTGAAGGATTGTTGTAAGGCTGATTAAGTCTTGCAATACTTTAACTAGTCATATTCCTTTCTATTTGATATTTTACTTATAAAAATACTTTATGTAATTTTATGCAAAAATATATTAAATTTGGAGCTAATTGTTCAATTTTCCATTGCAGCCCCAACACCAGGCCAACAAGATAGACCTGGTGCCAGTCTAATACTGGAAGAATAGCGGAAAGCAGGAAAAAAAAAAAAAAAACAAAGGGTGAAATAGTAGAGCAATGGAAATTGGTTAAAGGAAAGGAAAAGGAAACAGTGGCTCAAAGAAGAAGCTCATTGGCTTTGTTGGCTCAAAGAATAAAAGTCAAAATGGGAGAAAGAAGCAACAAAATTGGTGGGCCAAGGCAAGAAAAACAAAGAAATAAAGCAAAGGGGAAGAAGACAAAATATCTATGATGCCCAGGATGTAAGACATCATGGGGATGCATGAAGGCTAGGCTAAGCCGCAGCTTTGCGAGAAGACAACAGAAGAAGAAAGGGGATGGCTTCGATGGTTTCATTGGCTTGGCAGCTTCGGTCTTCAGCTTCGGTGGCTCAGCTCAGGGAAAAGGCAACACAGGGAGAAGCTCATTAGCTCGGTTGTATCATGGCTCGAATAAAAGGAAACGGCTTGGACATTGGAATTCGGCTCGGGTGAACCGAATTCAATTCAAAAGGAAAGGCTTATTTTTTTCAGTGGCTTGACAAAGTAAATTTAGCTTCCGGAGTGTTTCTTCTGTACAAAATGACAACCAAGTTTCCAATTCTTTCACAACTGTCTTCTTTATTTTTATTTAGAATCTTGATTGGAAATTACTTCTTTTCTTGTGTGAATTTTTAGGAAATTTGTAAGGCTATAAATAAAGGTTATTTAATTAGAAAAAAGGGTGTGCATAATGTGGACACTTAGATTTATTTTTGGAGTGTGTCATTAATATTTTCTCTAGAGAAATAATTCAGGAAGCAGTGTTTTGAGAAGAATTTTCATTAGAAATTGAAAGGCTTGTCTATAAGTATTTATCTCTTTCCTTTGTTTTCTTTTTGTTGAACAATGATGAGTTTAATTCTTGAATTGTATTTATATATTATTTTTGGATTTATGATATTGAGTTAATTTAGTTCTTTGATCAATTAATTATTTTTCTTGGTATTTTATTTCTTGTTTTATTACGATATTGATTGACCCATTTTTGTTATAAATTTGCTTGAAAAATGGGTTGGTAATAATTTCAATTAATTAATTTCATATTTGTTACCTCATAACTTGAAAAATGGGTTAATTGTTGACAACATAGGTAATCAAAGGTTAGTTGACGATTGCTAGAATATGGATTCATTGGCTAAATTCATGTTCTAAATCACCTAAAATATAGGGGTTTATATGAAGATTAATTTTAATGCATCTTTTTGATATGTTTGTTAAGACAGAATATGTTCACTAATTTAGCTAAAAGATAGTAATTCCATAGATTGCAAACGAAGTGAGCTTATATTAAATCCTTTATGAAACGAAGATAATAGTTGATTGTGATATTGGCAAAGTGATTCATTATCATGTTTTCAAAGCTTATGTCGAAATTGAAGATTTTCACATACTTGAGTTGTATATATTTCTTTATTTTTCTTTTTATTAATTTCTCACTTTATTTGGTCGATTAAACAATGAATGAAATATGATTAGTGTACACTTGTTCCTTTGAGGAGTGATACTCTTTAATTCCATATATTATGCTTGCAATGAGTATACTTACTCGTATGTGTATTTTGGAATTAATGTTTTAATTAAAACTTAACTAAGGGATGGATTTAAATTTGATGATTTTTATGCATCCAAAATTTATGCATCAAGCTTTTAGTGCCATTGCCGAGGAACAATATTATGAAAGTTTGGATTTTTTTGATTTAACCATATTTATATGTCTATATGTCTATATGTAAATATGTGTATATGTTCCTTGTATGAATAGGTGTCATATTGTTTGTTATTGAATAATTATATTTTATTGTCACTATATATTGTAAATTTGTCAATAGGTAAATAAATGTTCACAATTTTTAACTTTTTCATATATGTTGCATATTTAGATATTTAATTTTACTAACCTCTTGTTAATGTAAAATAAGTGTATTAATTATATTTGTATTTAATTGATGATTTTTACATTAATAATTTTGAGTCACTACTAACTCTTTTTATTTTTAGGTTTGGACTTTTTACTTATGTACACCAGCACAATATTTTTGTGCGAACTAATTTATTTATATTTATATTTTATTGTATTTTATTTATTATTATTACTATTATTATTTTTTTAATTTTAATTGTAGTCTAATTTTTAATTCATGCATTCGTGTTTTACATGTACTGTGTTCATGCACTCAATTAGAATAGTTTTTAAATATTTAAAAAAAAAGAGAAAACGAAAAAAAAAGAAAGAACAATAATCAATTTGCAATTTTCTTTTCTTTTAGTTTTTTTCCTTTTTTGTTTGTTTCCTTACTCTTCTTCCCAGATTCTTCCTTTTTCTTTTGCTTTTCTTGTTTTTCCCTTGTTTGTTCGCGTGAAGCACCGACCCCCCTCCCAATTCCTTTCCTTGTGTTTTATTTCATTTGTTTCTTTCTTTGATGGACTTGTTTTTCTAATTCTCTTCCTTCTTTGATCTTCCTTTTCCTATTCCTCCAAAATGATAGTTTTGTTTCTCTTTGTTTTTCACCCTTTCCCTTCTTCTTCTTCTTTCTTTCTTCTTCACACTACATTCCTTCTTCTACGAATTATACCCCGAGAATTCAAAGTTTTAAAGCTCACACGTTGGGGAATACGTTGGTGCAAAACTCTCGTCATGTTAAGGTAGATTTTATCCTCTTGAATTTCTTGGCATTTTGTATATATTTTTGAGGAAAAATTTACTAGACATGGACATATCTTTGTTGAGTTTATTTAGTGGTCATTTTGGACAATTTGGAGGCCCGTTCGGAGTCTCTACTTCCAGGGGGTCTTATAGGCTTTAACTTTCTCTTTTTCCTTTACTTTGATTTTGATTGAGCTTTTATCTTTTTTTTTTCAATTCCTTTTAGGCTTTTACTTATCTATTTGTTTTTCCTGTTGTTGGCTTATTTCACTGGCAATAATTTTTCCAACTTCTTGAAGGATGACCTTCTCTTTTCTTGGAGCTAATCTGCCTTGGGGAGTATTATTTTCTTTTCCCTCTTTACATGTTTGGTCCCTTGGTTTTGCTTTATTGTGATATTTTAGGCCATTGAGGACAATGTCCAATTTAAGTATGGGGGAGAGATTTAATATTTTCTCAAGTGCATCTTTGTGTTTGTCAATGGATTTTCAATGACATTTGTTTGAAATTTGTTTCTACCTTTGATAAGGTTATAATTTTCTTTTTCACTTTAGATATGATTTTGTCATTCAAATTGGTTGGATTTTATTGAGTAAACTTATGTAGTTATTTGAATATGTTAAGTCTTGGCAATTTAAGTTAATCTTTGTTATGCTTGAGTATTTGAATTTTATTGTTCTTTTCATGTTTGGATATGGATGATATGATGAAATATGGGAAGAGTTGGCGATTAATTTTTGATTCATAGTTTTCTAAATTTGTTTAACTTGGAGTTGTGGATAAGGATGGTGAGAGTTGAAAAAAAAAAAAAGAAATTGTTCTTTTGTTGAAAAAAAAACATATTTTATTTGGAAAGAAAATGCTTATCTTATTAGGAAATTGCTGAAGGGGGCCAATACGGTTAGTGGAAGAGAAGAAACAAGAAGCATCACACTTTCTTGAGTTAATTTCTGAACAGCATAGAAAAAAAATGTTAGGTGCCAATACGGTGCGTGAAGGTCATGTTCTTGCACTTAAGGCTAAAGAAAGAAAACGATAGAGTGATATATATATATATATATATATATATATATATATATGAGCATCTCCTTACTGTGCTACTTAGAGTTTTGCAAATTTGATTCTATGATTTTTGAAATGGTTAAAGAACTTGACTTGTATGCTTTGTGTTATCTATGTCTTGACTTGAAGGGTGAAATACTTTTCTTTGACTAAAGTATAAACTTGTTTAACTGAATTTTGAGGGTCTTGATATATTTAATTTTATGCTTGAGTTTACAAAGGTTTTTAAATGGTTAAATGAATGACAAACTTTTATCTAAAGTTGGGAAAGAAATTATGGCTTTGTTATGGATGAATGTGAGAAGAAATAAATTGTTTTGAGTGCTTTGTTTAAGTATTTTCCTAAGGCCAAGTAAAGATTCAAGTGTGGGGGTATGTGATAGGGGCTAAAATCATCATTATTTTTCTAGTTATTTGAGGCTAATTTGAGACACTTTTAATACAATAACTGGTCATATTCTATCATATTTGATATTTTCCTTATAAAAATACTTTTTTATAATTTTAAGAAAAAATAGGTAAAATTTAGAGCTAATTGTATACTTTTTCAATGCAGACCCAACACTAAGCTAAGAACATGGACCTGGCGCTGGTCCTATACTAAAAGAACAGAGGAAAGTAGAAAACAAAACAAAGGACGAAACTAAGGAGCAATGGAAATTGGTTAAAAGAAATGAAAAGAAAATAATGGCTCAAAGGAGAAGCTCATTGGCTCGATCGGCTCCAAGAATAAAATACAAAACGGGAGAAAGAAGCAACAAAATTGGTGGACCAAGGCAAGAAAAACAAAGATATAAAGCAAAGAGGAAGAAGACAAGAATCTATCATGCCCAGGAGGTAAGACATCTTGGGAAGGATGCATGAAGGCTCAGCCGTGGCTGAGCATGAAGACAACACAAGAAGAAAGGGCATGGCTTTGATAGTTTCGTTGGCTCGGCAACTTCCTTCAGCTTCGGTGGCTCGGCTCAAAGAAAAGACAACACCGGGAGAAGCTCGTTGGCTCGGTTGTTCACTATTCGAATAAAAGGAAGTGGCTCAAAGATTAAATGGCTTGGACATTGGAATTTGGCTCAGGTGAGCAGAATTCAATACAAAAGGAAAAGCTTTTTTTTTTTTTTTTTTTTTAGTGGCTTGACAAATCAAATTTAGCTTCCGGAGTGTTTCTTCAGTACAAAATGACAACCAATTTTCCAAATCTTTCACAACTGCCTTCTTTATTTTTATTCTGAATCTTGATTGGAAATTACTTCTTTTCTCTTGTAAATTTTTAGGAAATTTGTAAGTCAATAAATAAAGGCTATTTACGTATGAAAAAGGGTGTGTGCACAATGTGGAGATTTTTTGAGAAGAACTTTCATTGAAAATTAAAAGGCTTGTCTATGAGTATTTATCTCTTTCATTTTCTTTTTCTTGAACAATGATGAGTTTAATTCTTTAATTGTATTTATATATTATTTTTGGATTTAATCTTTTGATTTAATTTAGTTCTTTGATCAATTAATTATTTTCCTTAGTATTTGATTACTTGTTTTAGTATGAAGTTGATTGGTTGATTTTTGTTATTAATTTGATTGAAAAATGGGTTGATAATAATTTCAATTAATTAATTTTATATTTGTTATCTCTTAAGTTATTTGAAAAAGGGGTTAATTGTTGAGAATATAGGTAATCAAAGGTTAGTTGATGATTGCTATAATATGAATTCATTGACTAATTTTATATTTTAAATCACTTAGAATATAGGGGTTTATATGAGGATTGATTTTAATGTATCTTTTGTATAAATTAGTTGAGAAAGAATATGATAACTAATTTACCTAAAAGATAGTGATTCCATGAATTGCAAACGAAGTAGGTATATATTAAATCCTTCATGAAACCAAGATAATAGTTGATTGTAATATTGGCTAAGTGATTCATTATCATGTTTTCAAATGCTTTTCTCTAAATTGCAGATTTTCACATCTTTGAGTCGTATATATTTCTTTATTTTTCTTTTTATTATTTTCTCAATTTAGTTGGTCGGTTAAACAATGAATAAAAAGAGATTAGTGTGTACTTGTTCCTTTGAAGATCGATACTCACTAAATCCTTATACTATGCTTGCGATGAGTATATTTGCATGTATATGTATTTTGGAATGAATGTTTTAATTAAAACTTGACTAAGGGATGTATTTAAGTTTGATGATTTTTATACACCTAAAATTTACGCATCAATTAGCAACTGAATTTTGTGAATAAACGATGTTGGGGTAGCTATTCTGTCGCAAAACCCATAGCACTATTTCGGTGTAGCTAAACCCTGAACCCTAAGCAATTATCTATCCCTAATTGGTCGTAAATGTTTCTCCCTTAAGGCTAATTTGTCGTAGATCGATAGGAAAGATGCTGCAAATCGGTCACAATTTTTGTCATTTGACGCAAATCAATCACTATCTATAATTTTATAACCTATTATATATTTTTTATAATTCAAAGAGTAGTGAAAAAAGAAGTTGTCCAAAATGAAATGTGTCAAATAATTTCTAAACAAAATTTATAGTCTGATTGTGAATAGCTTGTGTTGTAATGAATTGTGGTTGGTATATATTCAACGTAAATATGGCAAAAACGAAGACACCGAAACATGTCATAGAACAAAACCAAAAACAGAGCATCGCAAGAAACCTATTTACCTTTGTGTTTCTTCACTGGTCTAGGGGGTGCCGAGGCCTCAGTTTGAACCACTTCTAGTTCTGAGATCGATTCTTCAGGTTGTTGTCCTGCAAGCCAATGGCTTCCTCTGGGTATCAACGCGACTCCTCTTGGCTTTCGAAATATAACTGCGCCTAAAATGCCTGGTGAAAGCTATGGATGAAGAGGATGGTCTTCCTTTCTCCGACTACTTGCTTTTGAGCATTAATCAGGAAAAAAACTATGCCTCTGTTCTTGCTATTGAATAGCCGGAGAGCCCGGTTCACGAGAGAGAACAGAGGCTTGAGGAAAAACGACGTGCTTACGTGAGAGACTCGCACTGTTCAATTGAATCCCAACTACCTTGATAATAGGCTATTATCCAGGTATTCAAAAATCAAACAGAGGCGATAGAATCAAAGAAGCCCTAAGGCCCATGTCATGTTAAGCCATTAAGCAGGCCTATGGACCTATGGCCCAACTCATTGGGTTAAACCTTTAATTTAATTTAATAATTCTTGGACTAATACAAGCTCAACAATTAAATTAATTAAATAACCTAATAGACCAATATAAACATCAAGCCTTGGCCCAGTTCATTGGGTTAAACATTTAATTCAATTTAATTATTCCTGAACTAATACAAGCCCAATTATTAAATTAATTAAATAACCCAAATGGTCCAATATATAATTCTCCTTTTTTTCTTTGGACATTTTATTTTATTCTAGCCCAATAATTACACCAGGCTACACGAATAAAATAAAATCCATTTTATACAAGACCAATCCCTCAACCCAAAACCATCAGTACTTATGACTATTCCAAGGACCAATAGACACATCGACTTGGCTACTAAAATGACCAAAATACCTGCTATAGAAATAGCTGTATTTTGCATTTTAAACATGTCATAATATCACCATAAGGAAATATTGACCCCAAGGACAATACTGCATTAGCAAAGTCTCTGACCTGTAAGTGTAACTACTAAAATAACTCTCTACGCATCATCGTACATTGTAGAGAGGAAGAATGTACTAACACTTCTCTAAAAGACATCTACCATCCTTAGACCTCTAGTCCAACGATCCAGGACTCTTGGAATATTTTCGCTTTCCAAGGGAGCTATTGTAAAGCAAACATCCAAGTCATGTTCTCCAGGGCCCTGGATATTTAGATCATTCGAATAGTCACAATGGGCGATATAGCGCAGAAGCTATCTTGTACGAGTTTGTTTTAACTAACTAGTCACATATACCTAACATACAAGTATATTGGCTATATGATAGAACCTCAACTACAGCATATTAAAGCACATGCTTCCACTTTTGTCAGACCACCAACTCATACTCAAGCGATAGAGTATTAGTTCATGTTGTAGCAGTAATAGTCAGGCTTTATTCTAAATAGTACTTTTAGAAACCACTATTATAGGTCCTATTATACGTATTCGAAATAAGCGCATGCTATGAAGTGAGTGGACTACTCACTGGCTAAAGGTAAGCCATTTTCCAATTGGAATTCATAACATACTAACTTCAACATGATGAGATTCCCATTCTCACTAATCGGTTAAGAACAAATGTTTATGTGTTAAGTAACCCGTGATCCATACCTTACTATGAAAGACCACCATTCACATGGATCACTTACTTATACACAATGGGTCCTTTCCAAACGTAAATCACGCACAAATAAAATGTAAATTTACAAATAAATTTTTGAGAATAAATTCTTTTCTTAATAAATTCAATAATTACATCAGAACCTAGTTTAGAAGGCATACACTCCAACATATACTACCTAGAATGCTTGAAATATTATAATTTTGTGTATTCAATATAAATGACAATTTTTGCATATTTCAAATTTTCGAACTTTGTTGTTGTTGTCCATTAATTTGACCCAATGACAAATAACAAATTAGTGTTACAAGAGATAATAATATATATATTTATTTCATCATGAAAATGATTGCTCATATTATTATATTTGTTGCAATAAATTATTTTGCTCAACTTATATGTTTGAAATTGATATGAAACATTTAAATTGTCTTTTGAAATTTACATAAAGTTATTTTAAAGTGACCTCTCAACTTGAAAGTTTAAAAAGAGAATGAAGTTACTTAGTATCTTAAACAATTAATAGAATATTAGAATATATATATATATATACACACACATGTAACTGAGGAAAATTAAGAATATTAATTTAATTAAAAGAGCATTGAAAGAGAAATTTATCTTTCATTTTTACTTTTTGAAAGAATTTAACTCTTTGCTTTTGTAGAATAAAAAGTTATTTTATTAAATAAAACAAGCACCTTCTGTGCAACAATTTGCCTTGAAGATTTACTTTTTACTTAAATTCATGTTCTTATTTAGCTTTGGAGGAATATATACTTTACTCTAAAATAAAATAAAAATGGAAAAACTGTTTTAGAATTGTTTTGGCAAAAATTTAACAGTTTATTTTTAGGCAAAAAGGAAAGCACCTAAACTACATTGTCCTTTCGCTTGCCGTCCTTCGTGTTTCTGTTTCTGTTTCTCCTTCTTTCTATTTTAGCATCATATCGGAGCTCCCACTGCCAGTTCATCTTTGTCATTCACTCTTCCCAGCCATTTACGCTCCTCTCACGTCGAAAACCTTTAGCTTACCAAATGAAGTAAGCTTTATCTCTTTATCTTCTATGGACAGCAATCATAGGGTTCTGAAAATCAATCGATTGATTGAGCATAATTTCATGCCCAATTGGTTTCTCAATCTTTGAATCTCAACTAATGTTGAAGAGGTTTGTGATAAATTAAGTTTATTTTATTCATGATTTAAGTCGTTTTACAGTAGATTTTGTCCCTACTAAAACCCCACACTCTGTGTGAAATTGTTTGAAATCTTTTTCTCAGGGGTTTATTTTCTCCCATTGTTTCTTCAATTTTTAGATCTTCATATGCCTATGAAGGTCACCATCATAAGCTGAGGCAGAGAATTACTTATTATCTTGCCATGTATGTTGGCAAAAATTCTTAGCTAATGAACTCTTCATTCTTGCAACAATAACTTTTGATAATATGCCTAAATAATAACTTTTGATGATTCATTTTGTCATTTAGTTTTACAGCGGGTTTTTTATGACAAGACAAAGCTTAGGCTTAAAATTGTATGTTCATGTTCATTTCTTAAAACTTTTCTGTTATGCAAGGGAATTCTTCATAATAACAAGTTTACAATGACCATGATTGTTGATTTTCTTTTTTGAAATTTGACAAGGTGAAGATGCATAAATTTTCATTGAATTGTGATGGCCTTATTAGTGTAGTTTTGTGAGGTCATTGGGTGCAATTGTCCCCGACTTATTAAAATTTGATATCCATTTGGCCTCTTCTATTTTCTTTTTCTTTTTCTTTTTTTTTTTTACTTTTCAAACCATACTAAATCCAACATCTAACTTGATATCTAAAAATGAGAACTTTGAGAGTCCACTCACCAAAGCTTCCCCAGTTGTCCACCTATTAATGAAGATATTTTGGAACCTTGGGTGCGCAGCAGTTGTATCATGTTTGCTTCTTTCATATGGCTTTATTAGAGACTTAGTCTAGAAATATTTTTATTTTCTAGAATTGATGCTTCTTTCTTATGGCTGTATCAAGTGTTCTAGTTATTCTTCTGTGCTAGTAAAGACAAAGGGTGAACACCTTAAATTGTTGCCACATTGGAAGTTTATTGCTAGAATTTTGTGACTACGTTAATGATGATGTTTTGATGCATTCTTGATGGAATTTTGTTTTGTTTAGTTCACTATAAGATAGTATTTGAACTGAATTACATTGGTAATCCGAAGTAAAAGAAGTTACCTTTAAAAGTGCCATTTCTATGATCTATAAATGATGGGATTTTGTATTTCTAAAATGTGAATTGTTGGGATCATTATGTTGTGGTTTTTGCGTGGAGAAAATGCAAGGAACATCGTATACAGTTCTACTCCATTTTCTTGCACTTTTCAACCTAAAGTTTTTACTTGGAATGATTTTGAATACATAGTTATATTTACACACACACACACACATATCTTTTAAATTAGTGCAATATATGATT
>JANUWF010000375.1:0-12119 GCA_026120185.1 Voacanga thouarsii
TTGAGCTTCATGGATGGCTATTCAGTGGTATAACCGGATATTCATAGTCGAAGAAGATACACACAAAACGGCGTTCGTTGCCCAGTGGTCTATCGGCTTATTCGAATGGGTGGTTATGCCATTTGGTTTGAAGAACGCCGGGGCCACCTTTCAACGGGCCATGAATCTTATCTTCCACGACCATATCGGTAGCACCATGGAAGTCTACATAGATGACTTGGTCATAAAATCTCCCATGTTTCTACAACACTTAGTTGATTTGGAACAAGTATTTCTTTGGATGCGTCGACACCACTTGAAGATCAACCCGCTAAGTGTGCCTTTGGAGTTACAAACTGGGAATTTCCTTGGGTTTTTAGTACACCGAGGGGGATTGAGGTAGATCGTAATAAGGCCCGGGATATTCTACAAGCAAGACCGCCTCGTACGAAGAAAGAACTACAAAGTTTCTTGGGAAAGATCAATTTTTACGTATTTTTTGGCAAACGCCGCAGTGCGTAAGGTATTTTCTTCTTTGTTACTGTTAATGTTATCTCAAGAATTTATCCGGCAACCCGAGCATCAAGTAGCATTTGATCAAATCAAGGTAGCCTTATCACATCCACCAATGTTTGCTCCTCCGCATGACCAGCCTCCCATGAAGTTATATATCTCAACTCGACGGAAGGATCTATCGGTAGTTTATTGGCTCAGGATTACCAAAGCAAGGGATAGAAAGAGCAAGATACTACCTTAGCAGAAATCTATCAAATACAGAGACCAGGTACACCCCTATTGAAAAGCTATGCTTATCTATTCACTATGCATGCACAAAGCTAGAGCATTACTTGTTATTTAGGGAGGTACATATCCTATGTAAGGTGGATTTAATAAAATTCTTGTTGAATCGCCCTTTACTGAATGGGCAGCTTATGAAATGGACGGTCAAATTACATGCTTTTTCTCTAACTTATGTGCCACTAAGGGCTATGAAAGGACAAGCTGTTGTAGATTTTTTTAGCTGAACATCCTTCTCTGGAGATACTACAAATGGATGGGGACAAGCCGCAGAGGTACGTTTTTTTGAAACCATAGGTTTTACAATTTGTTGGCTTAAGTACCTAACAGAAGGCTGGTATTGGTCTGGTTCTTGAATCTCCGAATGGACAACAGGGTAAGATCCACTTTGAGATAAAGAATGGGACAACTAATAATGAAGCGGAATATGATGCCCTTTTGTTAGGATTACGGATTCTAAAAGCTCTGGAAGCTCGAATAGTCAGAATTTTAGGAGATTCTCAAGTAGTTATCCGACAAGTAGTAGGAGATTATAAATGTGCTTACCCGTTACTGTCGGGTAAGTTACAGTAGGTAAAAGGGCTACTTCAGCATTTCCAGGAGGTCATTCTAGATCATGTTCCCGTGACGTAAAACCAAAGTGCTAATGATTTAGCTCAGCCTAGCTTCAGTGTTTTAGGAAAGTAGTGATGTGTCACCGTACAGCGCATACGTAGTATCAATAATATTGGCGACAGGAGATTGTTAATTATTTAAGAAACCCGACTGGACAAACGTCTCGAGAGGTGAAACGAAAGGCCCTCAACTTTACATTGGTAGGCAATGATTTGTTCCGACGGAGTCACACTGGAATTCTTTTAAAGTGTCTCTCCAAAGAAGAAGCATTACGCGCTATGACAGAGGTACACGAAGGCTTATGTGGAGCATATCAAACGGGCCCAAAGCTGAAATGGACGCTTCAATGTCATGGTTTCTTTTGGCCATCCATGACTATAGATTGTAATACTTATGCGGTTGGTCAGTAAAGCTTGCCAAAAGCATGGCCCTTTATTGCACACTCCTTCCACGGAATTGCATCCGATCATTAAGCCATGGCCTTTCCGTGGATAGGCCTTGGACATCATCGTAAAGATCTATCCACTTTCAAAGAAAAAGGCACACATTCATATTAGTGGCAACGAATAACTTTACCAAATAGTTAGAGGTGCAACTATTGGCCAAAGTAACACAAACAAGCTAGCTCATCAACTTTCTCCAACAGAGCATTCTCTTCCGTTTTGGAATCCCGCAGACCATAACCATGGATCAAGGGACGGTATTTACAGGAGACCAGGTACGTAATTTTCTAGCATTGTTTAAAGTTAAGTTGCTCCACTCTTCTCCCTATTATGCACGAGCCAACGGACAAGCAAAGGCAACGAACAAAACCTTAATCGGCATGATCCTCAAGGCAGTAGAAGAGAATCCAAGAAGATGGCATGAGATGTTGCAGAAGTGTTATGGCCCATCGAATGCCGCTAAAACCGCAACCGGCTTTACTCCTTTTAGACTAACTTATGGGCATGATGCTATGTTACCCGTTGAGATATCATTGCAATCGCTCGAATAGCCTACCAGCATGGTCTAAAGACTGAAGATTACCAGATAGCTTTGGCCCTGAGCTTAGACCAGGTTGAGATGGACCGTTGGGTTACCTTGGGGAATATAAAACAACACAAGAAGAAGGTAGCAAGGGCGTACAATCGAAAAGTCCGTGAAAAAAATTTTCAAGAAGGAGACATGGTGTGGAAGACTATCCTCCCCGTTGCACCAAAGGATCCAAAGTACGGTAAGTGGTCCGCATCCTGGGAAGGTCCATTCTTAGTAACGCAGGTTTTTTATGGAGGAGCTTATCGCCTAATGACACCCGATGGAAATGAAGCAGGTAAAGCAATTAACGGTAAGTTTTTGAAATGGTACTATCCGGTGTTCTGGGAAGGGACTAGCAAGTAAAAAACAAAGAGAGAGAGAGAGAGAGAGAGAGAGAGAGAGAGAAAGAGAGAAAGAAAAAGAGAGAGAACAACTTCTTGAGCAAAAATTTTGTCCTGATATGTTGAACTGATCACAAGAGGCCGATCGATAGCCGTAAATGTCATTATAAGAGAAATCGCCTATCATCTAAGGGGCAGGGGGCAATAGTATTGGCCGATAAGGAACAATCGCCAGCCGATCTGGATCTTCTGACTCGACGGACGCTTGACTAGACATCATGGCAGCTTCCATTGGCTGCGGATCAGGAACTGGGAGCTCTTCTTCAGCCATCTCAGCCTTCGTTTCTTTTCCTCTTTCGGGAGGCAGGATCACCTCGTCAGTGGACATCTTTGGAACGCCTGTTTCGGCCGTTGAAGGGGCCATTTCTTCAGTTTGAGTCCCGAAAGGGCCTGCTTCGTCGACAGTCGAAGGATGTAGAACCTTGTTCAGCTCAGCCACAAAGCGGTCCCACCCGAACTTCATCTCAGTCAGGAGGGCGGTAGAATTGGATAGCTCAGCTTCGAGCAGTTCCTCTTCTCGTCTCCAAAGATTAGCCGTTCGTCATTATGTTGAAAAAGGGAGTCATCAATGGCTTTGATCGTTGCTCGAAGCCCTTTCTCTTTTTTCAAGTCGCTGCTCCAAGGCCTTTTTCTCAGAGGCAAGTTCTTCCTGGAGTTCAGATATTTGACATTCGAGCCGTTCAATTTTCCATTTCCCATCCGCAATATCAATTCGCAGAAGCATAAGATGACCCATTAATTCCCGGCGATCTTTTTCTACAAATGCTGTGTTTTCTCGATGCAGCTTTATAAGCTCTAACTGGTCGTGCGCTTCATCCCGACGGCGTTGCGTGTCAAATAAGAAGTGACCGGTAAAGCATATGTGCCCTGTGCATGCAATTGCCAAGTCCCGAAGTGTAGGGGGCATGTTGAGGTCGGCCGATTAAACAACCGCGTAAGGGCGCGGCTCACATTATCCGGAGTGGACCTCTCGCAGGGCAAGGAAGCCCCGATGAGGCCATCAAGAAAGTTCGCCGCCGAAGCCAACGTCGCATCGACAGGAAGCAGTAGTTTTTCCAGCTCCCCGGCCGGGAGGAGGCACCGTTGTTTTGGCATCATCGGCCACCGGTTTCTTTTCGTGCCTTGGCGTAACGGAGGAGGGACTTTCTCGGAGCCTAAGCTCGGCTAACTGAAGGGTTGCCACCGGTAGGGAGGCCGACACGTCGCCGCAGGAGGAGGAGCCGTAGCCTTCACCGACGGGGCATCTGTTGTAGGATGAGCAGTCCTTTCAGCCACCCTTTCGGCTAAAGTACGAAGCGGGATATCTTCCTCCGAGTCAGAAGAAGTGTTGATGATAACGGGACGGCCTATCCCTTGTTTGCGTTTCGCAGTAAAGGATTATGCCGGTAATTAGACAAAATTGAACATTGGAGGAGCGAAGCACAATAAGAATTGCCGTAAGCAAACTTTGAAAATAGGAGGAGTCGGTGTTTCATGTTTCCTCTTCGATCGATAAAGTAGAGACGGGACCTCGATCGCTTCTTCTTCCTCCTCTAGGGCAGCACGAGTAGCGTAGTAGTTTTCTCGCACCAAGGAGTATGTAAGGTTGACAGTATTATAGGACTTATAAGGTGTTTTACCTATTTTCATTTCTTAGCGTATGATGGTTCAGTAAAGAGGCGGCCGGCCAGGGAATTCGTAGAAGCCGTACGCCTATGGGGGTAGAGAAAAGGGCTCCACTCGTAGCCTCCACCATAAATCGAAGTTCGTAGAAGTTACCAACACCACCCGGAAGGGTTTAAAATCAAAGGACCTCGTAGATAGCTCGGGTGCTCTCGGCTAAAGTCCGTACATCTTTAGCCGATAGCACCGGTCTCACAGTAGAAGGAGGAAATTTGCCTCGAATCTGCGGGCATGTCCTCGTATCGCCCTAAATTGGCAGGAGAAGCAAGTGCGGATTGTACCTCTCACAAGAGGTCTTAGCACTCCGAGCTCCGTGCTTGGCCCCCAGGAGAATTTCCCGAAGGCATAGGATTCGAGCCCATAGAGTTTCTTGTGTTGCCTCTGGGCTTTCCGACAGTGCTTTTCTACCAAATGAGGTCCTCTTGGTAAGCAAGATACGGAAAGAAAATAGCACCATGGAAGTCTCGACATCGGTAAAGATACGAGACGATGGTTTCGATAGAAGCAGTATTTACAGGGACCCGAAGTAGCCGATAGCCAGTTGCCCGTTCGAAAGAGTCCTCCTGGGTGCCTGCAAGTCGACTGACGCCAAAATTGGGCAAATACTAATACAGCCGTAGTTGGGCAATCCGGAGTAGGCCCCCAACATTGGTCGGGTCTTCCCTAATGGCAAGAGCAAGCCATCAACCGGTTAATGGTGCGGTAGACCAAGACGAGGACCAGAGAGGCAAGGTCACAAGTGCTTCTTGCTCCGTAAGAGAGCCGATACATAGTATCGGTACTCATTATCGATGCCGGTAGAATGGGAGCAGATGACATACTTACACAGCCCAAAGCCATAGGAAGGCCGCTTGTTCTTGATTTGAAGGAGTATCCTCCACCCCTCGTTAAGCGTTGATGAAATTTCCATAAGAAGAGAAGGCCTTGTCTAGACAAGCCTCAACGGCTGGTAAGCTTTCTTCGTCATGAAGCCTCAGAACCTCATCACCTTCACATTGGAAGCCGAGTATGGTGCAGATGTCAAGAATGGTAGGGGAGAACATCCCATGCGGAAAAATGATGCCGTTTATCGCCGAGGACCAAAAGGGAAGAACGGCGGCAAACAGATTGTGATCAAATGCCATCTCGAAGTCGGTCATCATGATGGCGTCCGAAATTCCCCATTGCGCCCAAATGGACCCAAATTGGGCATAGCAGCTGTCTTACCATTCTTGGCTTTGTGGGGCCAATAACAAAAAGAAGAGGAAAGATGGGTGGTTGTAAAAGTATCCTGTTACAAAGGGAAAGTGAAATCAGCCGGCAAAACAAACCGCAGGTGTTCAGTGGTAACTTCAACATGTAAGAGACACGGGCCCAAGGCAAACAGTCTGGTATCGGCTTGGTCCAGGGACAGAATATTCTTATCGGTAGGGGTTGCCATTGCGATGTTGTTTTACCAAAAGGAAATTTATAGTTCACAGGGAATTAGGGCAAGAAGGTAAAGGATCGATGAATTACTCAAGCAGTAGAATACTGAAGGAGATAGAAGTCATAGGAAGTGAGGAGTTTCGATTGGGGACCACTATTATTTGTAAGGAGGTTTGAAATTGAGCTTCATGGATGGCTATTCAGGGTATAACCAGATATTCATAGCTGAAGAAGATACACACAAAACGGCGTTCTGTTGCCCAGGGTCTATCGGCTTATTCGAATGGGTGGTTATGCCATTTGGTTTGAAGAACGCTGGGGCCACCTTTCAACGGGCCATGAATCTTATCTTCCACGACCATATCGGTAGCACCATGGAAGTCTACATAGATGACTTGGTCATAAAATCTCCCATGTTTCTACAACACTTAGTTGATTTGGAACAAGTATTTCTTTGGATGCGTCAGCACCACTTGAAGATCAACCCGGCTAAGTGTGCCTTTGGAGTTACAACCTGGGAATTTCCTTGGGTTTTTAGTACACCGGAGGGGATTGAGGTAGATCCGAATAAGGCCTGGGATATTCTACAAGCAAGACCGCCTCGTACGAAGAAAGAACTACAAAGTTTCTTGGGAAAGATCAATTTTTACAGCATTTTTTGGCAAACGCCGCAGTGCGTAAGGTATTTTCTTCTTTGTTACTGTTAATGTTATCTCAAGAATTTATCTGGCAACCTGAGCATCAAGTAGCATTTGATCAAATCAAGGTAGCCTTATCACATCCACCAATGTTTGCTCCTCCGCATGACCAGCCTCCCATGAAGTTATATATCTCAACTCGCGGAAGGATCTATCGGTAGTTTATTGGCTCAGGATTACCAAAGCAAGGGATAGAAAGAGCAAGATACTACCTTAGCAGTAAATCTATCAAATACAGAGACCAGGTACACCCCTATTGAAAAGCTATGCTTATCTATTCACTATGCATGCACAAAGCTAGAGCATTACTTGTTATTTAGGGAGGTACATATCCTATGTAAGGTGGATTTAATAAAATTCTTGTTGAATCGCCCTTTACCGAATGGGCAACTTATGAAATGGACGGTCAAATTACATGCTTTTTCTCTAACTTATGTGCCACTAAGGGCTATGAAAGGACAAGTCGTTGTAGATTTTTTTAGCCGAACATCCTTCTCTCGGAGATACTACAAATGGATGGGGACAAGCCGCAGAGGTACGTTTTTTTGAAACCATAGGTTTTACAATTTGTTGGCTTAAGTACCTAACGTAAGGCCGGTATTGGTCTCGGTTCTTGAATCTCCGAATGGACAACAGTGGTAAGATCCACTTTGAGATAAAGAATGGGACAACTAATAATGAAGCGGAATATGATGCCCTTTTGTTAGGATTACGGATTCTAAAAGCTCTGGAAGCTCGAATAGTCGAATTTTAGGAGATTCTCAAGTAGTTATCCGACAAGTAGTAGGAGATTATAAATGTGCTTACCCGTTATCGTCGGTAAGTTACGATGAGGTAAAAGGGCTACTTCAAAGATTTCCAGGAGGTCATTCTAGATCATGTTCCCGTGACGTAAAACCAAAGTGCTAATGATTTAGCTCAGCCTAGCTTCAGTGTTTTAGGAAAGTAGTGATGTGTCAACGTACAGCGCATACGTAGTATCAATAATATTGGCGACAGGAGATTGTTAATTATTTAAGAAACCCGACTGGACAAACGTCTCGAGAGGTGAAACGAAAGGCCCTCAACTTTACATTGGTAGGCAATGATTTGTTCCGACGGAGTCACACTGGAATTCTTTTAAAGTGTCTCTCCAAAGAAGAAGCATTACGCGCTATGACAGCAGGTACACGAAGGCTTATGTGGAGCATATCAAACGGGCCCAAAGCTGAAATGGACGCTTCAATGTCATGGTTTCTTTTGGCCATCCATGACTATAGATTGTAATACTTATGCGGTTGGTCAGTAAAGCTTGCCAAAAGCATGGCCCTTTATTGCACACTCCTTCCACGGAATTGCATCCGATCATTAAGCCATGGCCTTTCCGTGGATAGGCCTTGGACATCATCGTAAAGATCTATCCACTTTCAAAGAAAAAGGCACACATTCATATTAGTGGCAACGAATAACTTTACCAAATAGTTAGAGGTGCAACTATTGGCCAAAGTAACACAAACAAGCTAGCTCATCAACTTTCTCCAGCAGAGAGCATTCTCTTCCGTTTTGGAATCCCGCAGACCATAACCATGGATCAAGGGACGGTATTTACAGGAGACCAGGTACGTAATTTTCTAGCATTGTTTAAAGTTAAGTTGCTCCACTCTTCTCCCTATTATGCACAGGCCAACGGACAAGCAAAGGCAACGAACAAAACCTTAATCGGCATGATCCTCAAGGCAGTAGAAGAGAATCCAAGAAGATGGCATGAGATGTTGCAGGAAGTGTTATGGCCCATCAGAATGCTGCTAAAACTGCAACCGGCTTTACTCCTTTTAGACTAACTTATGGGCATGATGCTATGTTACCTGTTGAGATATCATTGCAATCAGCTCGAATAGCCTACCAGCATGGTCTAAAGACTGAAGATTACCAGATAGCTTTGGCCCTGAGCTTAGACCAGGTTGAGATGGACCGTTGGGTTACCTTGGGGAATATAAAACAACACAAGAAGAAGGTAGCAAGGGCGTACAATCGAAAAGTCCGTGAAAAAAATTTTCAAGAAGGAGACATGGTGTGGAAGACTATCCTCCCCGTTGCACCAAAGGATCCAAAGTACGGTAAGTGGTCCGCATCCTGGGAAGGTCCATTCTTAGTAACGCAGGTTTTTTATGGAGGAGCTTATCGCCTAATGACACCCGATGGAAATGAAGCAGGTAAAGCAATTAACGGTAAGTTTTTGAAATGGTACTATCCGGTGTTCTGGGAAGGGACTAGCAAGTAAAAAACAAAGAGAGAGAGAGAGAGAGAGAGAGAGAGAGAGAAAGAGAGAAAGAAAAAGAGAGAGAACAACTTCTTGAGCAAAAATTTTGTCCTGATATGTTGAACTGATCACAAGAGGCCGATCGATAGCCGTAAATGTCATTATAAGAGAAATCGCCTATCATCTAAGGGGCAGGGGCAATAGTATTGGCCGATAAGGAACAATCGCCAGCCGATCCGGATCTTCCGACTCGACGGACGCTTGACTAGACATCATGGCAGCCTTCCATTGGCTGCGGATCGAGAACCGGGAGCTCTTCTTCAGCCCATCTCGACCTTCGTTTCTTTTCCTCTTTCGGGAGGCGGATCACCTCGTCGCTGGACATCTTTGGAACGCCCGTTTCGGCCGTTGAAGGGGCCATTTCTTCGCTTGAGTCCCGAAAGGGCCTCGCTTCGTCGACGACGAAGGATGTAGAACCTTGTTCAGCTCAGCCACAAAGCGGTCCCACCCGAACTTCATCTCGACCAGGAGGGCGGTAGAATTGGATAGCTCGCCTTCGAGCAGCTTCCTCTTCTGCTTCCAAAGATTAGCCGTTCGTCATTATGTTGAAAAAGGGAGTCATCAATGGCTTTGATCGTTGCTCGAAGCCCTTTCTCTTTTTCAAGTCGCCGCTCCAAGGCCTTTTTCTCGGAGGCAAGTTCTTCCTGGAGTTCAGATATTTGACATTCGAGCCGTTCAATTTTCCATTTCCCATCCGCAATATCAATTCGCAGAAGCATAAGATGACCCATTAATTCCCGGCGATCTTTTTCTACAAATGCTGTGTTTTCTCGATGCAGCTTTATAAGCTCTAACTGGTCGTGCGCTTCATCCCGACGGCGTTGCGTGTCAAATAAGAAGTGACCGGTAAAGCATATGTGCCCCGTGCATGCAATTGCCAAGTCCCGAAGTGTAGGGGGCATGTTGAGGTCGGCCGATTAAACAATCCGCGTAAGGGCGCGGCTCACATTATCCGCAGTGGACCTCTCGCAGGGCAAGGAAGCCCCGATGAGGCCATCAAGAAAGTTCGCCGCCGAAGCCAACGTCGCATCGACAGGGAAGCAGTAGTTTTTCCAGCTCCCCGGCCGGGAGGAGGCACCGTTGTTTTGGCATCATCGGCCACCGGTTTCTTTTCGTGCCTTGGCGTAACAGTAGGAGGGACTTTCTCGGAGCCGAAGCTCGCTAACCGAAGGGTTGCCACTGGTAGGGAGGCTGACACGTCAGTCGCAGGAGGAGGAGCCGTAGCCTTCACCGACGGGGCATCTGTTGTAGGATGAGCAGTCCTTTCAGCCACCCTTTCGGCTAAAGTACGAAGCGGGATATCTTCCTCCGAGTCAGAAGAAGTGTTGATGATAACGGGACGGCCTATCCCTTGTTTGCGTTTCGCAGTAAAGGATTATGCCGGTAATTAGACAAAATTGAACATTGGAGGAGCGAAGCACAATAAGAATTGCCAGAAGCAAACTTTGAAAATAGGAGGAGTCAGTGTTTCATGTTTCCTCTTCGATCGATAAAGTAGAGACGGGACCTCGATCGCTTCTTCTTCCTCCTCTAGGGCAGCACGAGTAGCAGTAGTAGTTTTCTGCACCAAGGGAGTATGTAAGGTTGACAGTATTATAGGACTTATAAGGTGTTTTACCTATTTTCATTTCTTAGCAGATGATGGTTCAGGTAAAGAGGCGGCCGGCCAGGGAATTCGTAGAAGCCAGACGCCTATGGGGGTAGAGAAAAGGGCTCCACTCTGTAGCCTCCACCATAAATCGAAGTTCAGAGAAGTTACCAACACCACCTGGAAGGGTTTAAAATCAAAGGACCTCAGAATAGCCTGGGTGCTCTCGGCTAAAGTCTGTACATCTTTAGCCGATAGCACTGGTCTCACAGAGAAGGAGGAAATTTGCCTCGAATCTGCGGGCATGTCCTGTATCAGCCTAAATTGGCAGGAGAAGCAGTGCGGATTGTACCTCTCACAAGAGGTCTTAGCACTCCGAGCTCCAGGCTTGGCCCCCAGGAGAATTTCCCGAAGGCATAGGATTCGAGCCCATAGAGTTTCTTGTGTTGCCTCGGGGCTTTCCGACAGGCTTTTCTACCAAATGAGGTCCTCTTGGTAAGCAGCATACGGAAAGAAAATAGCACCATGGAAGTCTCGACATCGGTAAAGATACGAGACGATGGTTTCGATAGAAGCAGTATTTACGGGGACCCGAAGTAGCTGATAGCCAGTTGCCCGTTCGAAAGAGTCCTCCTGGGTGCCTGCAAGTCGACTGACGCCAAAATTGGGCAAATACTAATACAGCCAGAGTTGGGCAATCCAGAGTAGGCCCCCAACATTGGTCGGGTCTTCCCTAATGGCAAGAGCAGTCATCAACTGGTTAATGGTGCGGTAGACCAAGACGAGGACCAGAGAGGCAAGGTCACAGTGCCTCTTGCTCCGTAAGAGAGCCGATACATAGTATCGGTACTCATTACTGATGCCGGTAGAATGGGAGCAGATGACATACTTACACAGCCAAAGCCATAGGAAGGCCGCTTGTTCTTGATTTGAAGGAGTATCCTCCACCCCTCGTTAAGCGTTGATGAAATTTCCATAAGAAGAGAAGGCCTTGTCTAGACAAGCCTCAACGGCTGGTAAGCTTTCTTCGTCATGAAGCCTCAGAACCTCATCACCTTCACATTGGAAGCCGAGTATGGTGCAGATGTCAAGAATGGTAGGGGAGAACATCCCATGCGGAAAAATGATGCCGTTTATCGCCGAGGACCAAAAGGGAAGAACGGCGGCAAACAGATTGTGATCAAATGCCATCTCGAAGTCGGTCATCATGATGGCGTCCGAAATTCCCCATTGCGCCCAAATGGACCCAAATTGGGCATAGCAGCTGTCTTACCATTCTTGGCTTTGTGGGGCCAATAACAAAAAGAAGAGGAAAGATGGGTGGTTGTAAAAGTATCCTGTTACAAAGGGAAAGTGAAATCAGCCGGCAAAACAAACCGCAGGTGTTCAGTGGTAACTTCAACATGTAAGAGACACGGGCCCAAGGCAAACAATGCCAGTATCGGCTTGGTCCAGGGACAGAATATTCTTATCGGTAGGGGTTGCCATTGCGATGTTGTTTTACCAAAAGGAAATTTACAGTTCACAGGGAATTAGGGCAAGAAGGTAAAGGATCGATGAATTACTCAAGCAATAGAATACTGAAGGAGATAGAAGTCATAGGAAGTGAGGAGTTTCGATTGGGGACCACTATTATTTGTAAGGAGGTTTGAAATTGA
>JANUWF010000376.1:0-60576 GCA_026120185.1 Voacanga thouarsii
CTATCTTTACATCTTGGTCACTTACATCATGTCTACAAACCTAAACCTACATAGCATCTTAGAGACCAACAAGTTAACCGAATCAAACTACCTCGACTAGTATAGAAACTTGAGAATTGTTCTCAAGTCGAAAAGCTACTCTACGTGCTAGATGCTCCTATTCTCGCTACCACCAGCTCAAGATGCTCATGCTCGATGAGCATCGTCGTAAGCAAAAAGCACAAGAAGGATAGTGATACAACATCGTGTATTATGCTGGCATCCATGACTCTCAAGCTGCAAAAATTGTACGAGTATATGGATGCTCAATTGATTATTCTACATCTTCGAGAGCTATTTGATTCCGAAGCCAAAACTAAGGGATACGAGATCTCGAAGCAACAATTCCATTGCAAAATGGCAGAGGATTCTTCTATGGCCACTCATGGGCTGAAGATGCTGGACTTGATAGAGAAGCTTGAATCTCTCGGGTTCGCTATGGATCATGACTTAATTATTGAATTAATTCTACAGTTTTTACCTAATAGTTTCTCACAATTTGTGATTAACTATCAGATGAACAAGATTGATTCCATCATTCCTGAGTTGATCAATCTTCCCAAAACTGCGGAGTCCTCCATGAAGAAGGATTCCAATGCAGTTTTAATGGTAGAATCTTCTTTTTCTAAGAAGAAAGCTCAAAAGAAGAAGAAGAAGGCTCTCATGAAGCCCAAAAGTGGTGTGAAGAAGAAGGACGCTGCTACCAATGGACCATGCTATTATTGTGGCAAAATGGGCCACTGGAGGCGCAATTGCAAGGCCTACTTGGAGACTGTTAAGGACAAGAAGCAGAAGGAAAAGCTTGCAAGCACTTCTACATCTACTACGAGTATATTTATGATTGAGATAAATACTGCCTTTAGAAATAAGATATGGGTATTAGATACCAGATGGGGATCTCACTTGTACAATAACTTGCAGGGACTAAAGGGCAGTAGAAGGCTAGAGAAAGGTAATGTGGACCTATGTACTGTACATAGGGCAAAGGTTGCTTCACTTGCTGTGGGGACATATGAGCTGAACCTGCCTTTGGGATTAGTTCTAGAATTATAAAACTATTATTATGTACCAGTTTTAATGAAAAATATTATCTCAATTGCATGTTTAGACTTAAATGGATTTCATTTTATATTTAAGAATAAATGTTGTTCTTTTTCATTGAATGATATTCATTATGGTTCAACAACTTTGGTTAATGGTTTATATGTTCTATACTTGGATAATCCAATTCTCAATATAAACAATAAGAAACCTAAAATAGACAAGTCTAACACCTCTTACTTATGGCATTATTGTTTAGGCCATGTAAACGAAAAATCGTGTTTCTATGTTACACAAGCTTGGTGACTTAGGGTCATTTGATTATGAATTATATGGCACATGCGAGTCTTGTTTACTAGGTAAAATAGCTAAAACTCCTTTTTTAGGAAAAGGAGAACGAAGCCAAGGAGTTATTAGAACTCATACATTCTGATGTATGTGGCCCAATGTCAATACAAGTAAGAGTAGATTATAACTATTTCATAACATTTATCGATAATTTCTCACGATACGGTATTTATATTTAATGAAATACAAATTTGAGGCCTTTGGTAAGTTCAAAGACTTTAAGAATGATACGGAAATAACTCGGCCAAAGTATTAAGACTCTAAGATCAGATCGAGGAAGAGAATACTTGAACCAAGAGTTTCTGAGTTATCTTAGAGATAATGCGATATTATCTCAATGGACTCCACCACATACACCTCAACATAATCGGTGTATCTTAGAGAAGGAATTGAACCCTTCTAGATATGGTACGGACCATGATGGCTTCGCAGACCTACCAAAATCATTTTGGGGGTATGCACTAAAGACTTCGTTTTTATATTAAACAAAGTTTCGACAAAATCGTTGATTCTACCCTATTTGAGATATTCTTTAGTATGAAACCAAAGTTATCTCAGTTGCGAGTATGGGGTTGTCCTACATTTGTTAAAAGGCCACAGTCAGACAAACTTGACAGTAAATCTGACAAGTGTTTATTTATGGTATATCCAAAAGAATTTTTCGAATATTACTTCTACCTACCCTTTGAAAACAAAGTGTTTGTTTTGAAGCATATCATCTACTTAGAGAAGGAATACATGCTTAAAGGGGACAGTGGGAGTAAAATTGAACTTTGTGAAGTTCATGAAGATCAAACAAATAAGGATCAACCATCTGATCCCACATCTATTGAGAGAATAGATGAACCTTCTACTATACAAGAACCTCGTAGGTCTAGTAGGATACGTGTGGCACCTGAGAGATATGAATTTCTCATTAGTGACCACAATGACGTATTGTTCATAGATGAAGATGAGCCTACTAACAACAAGGATGTTCTGAACAGTTCAGAATATGGCAAATGGCTTGAGGCCATGAACTCAGAAATAGATTCCATATACGACAACCAAGTATGAACTTTGGTTGATCCACCCAAAGGAATTAAACCAATTGAATGCAAATGGGTTTTCATGAAGAAAACGGACATAGATGGTAATGTAGTTACCTATAAAGCATAACTAGTGGCAAATGGTTATCGTCAACAACATGGTATTGACTATGATGAAACCTTCTCGCCAGTAGTCATGTTAAAATCCATTGGGAAACTCCTAGCCATTGCTGCTCATTATGATTATGAGATTTGGTAAATGGATGTGAAAATAACTTTCCTAAACAAAAATCTGACTGAGGAAGTGTAAATGACACAACCTGAGGGTTTCACATCTAATGATAGCACAAAGGTGTGTAAGCTGCAAAGGTCAATTTGTGGACTTAAGTAAGCTTCTTGGAGTTGGAACATCCGTTTTGATGAAATAATCAAAGAGTTTGGTTTCTTTCAAAACATGGATGAGCCTTGTGTATACAAGAAGGTCGGTGGGAGCGCAATTGTTTTCTTATTGCTTTATGTAGATGACATATTGCTAATAGGAAACGATATACCTGTCTTGCAAACGGTTAAAGTTTGGTTGTCCAAATAATTCTCCATGAAAGACCTTGGTGAAGCAACCTACATTTTTGGAATAAGAATCTATAGATATAGATCTAAAAGGTTGCTAGGTCTTTCACAGTCTACATACATAAATAAAGTGCTAAAGAGGTTTAGCATGGATCAATCCAAAAAGGGATTCTTACCCATGTCACATAGTGTAAGCCTTTCAAAGTCGATGTCTCCCAAGACACAAGTTGAAAGGGATCACATGAATAAGATTCAATATACTTCGGTAGTTGGATCTATCATGTACGCTATGATATATACAAGGCCCGATGTATCTTGTGCTCTCAGTTTGACGAACAGATACCAATCTGACCCTGGTGAAGGTCATTGGGCCACTGCAAAAAACATCCTTAAGTACTTATGAATGACTAAAAATGTGTTCTTAGTATATGGATAATGTGATTTGAAAATAAACGGGTATACTGATACCAGTTTTCAATCTGACAAAGATGATTTCAAATCACAATTCAGCTACGTGTTTACGTTGTGCGGAGGGGCAATAAGTTGGAAAAGTTCCAAACAAGTGACTATTGCCAACTCTACGATAGAAGCTGAGTATATAGCCGCTTCTGAAGTAGTCAAGGAGGCCATTTAGATCAAGAAGTTCGTGACAGAATTGGGTGTGGTTCCTAGCATTGTTGGTCTAATATCTCTATATTATGACAACAACAGAGCCATTGCACAAGCAAGTGAGCCACGGTCTCACCAACGATCTGAACATCTACTACAATGCTATCATCTGATCCAAGTGGTCATAGATAGGAATGTTATAAAGATAGAAAGAGTTCCCATGAATGAGAACAAAGCTGACCTGCTTACAAAAGCACTATCCTAAAAGAAACAAGATAGGCATATTAAGTCATTTAGTATTAGATATATGAATGATTGGCTCTAGTGCAAGTGGGAGTTTGTTAGTATTATGCCATAGAGGCAATCATTTGTACATTGTATATGACACATTTTATTTTAATAAAAGGCATTATTTATCTTACAGTATATTTTGTTTACTTTTATGTAAAATAACTGTTAGATAAAGTCCCTAGTACAATACTGTGTTAAGGAAATCATAATAGAGATTATGATATGAAATTCCTACTACACTATATAGTGTTAGTACTTAAATAATCCTTAGTCGTAGTATTAATGAGATAGGACATCATTAATGCATTAAGACTAGCATGTGTTAGACTTCCTGAGTTGATCATGTGGTGTTTCTCATATCCGTGAGTATTGAGATACTCAAAATTAACATGTGGATGCTTTTTAATAGAACAAGTATATTGGATGACCTAACTATGAGATAATCACATAGATAACTATTTAGTGCCAGTGATATAATCTCAATATAGCAAACCTGCAAGTATCCTTAGATTTGAAATCTCTATGGTACTTTGTTTGCTGAGCATTGTGCTTTGATTCCAATCTCTGGAGCCCGATCGAGGGCCGCCTATGAGATGGATATTAGGTACATTGTGAGATAAATGAAAGTAGTTGAGAGGGTCAATAAAGGATTCACCACTCCTAATAATAGGGGCGAATATCTTATGGCCACTTGTAGGAATTAGTACTTGAGAAGTCCTTAGCCAAGGCAACTGTGTATTTGAAACAGTTCCAATTGATGCACATCTGGAGTAGTGGGTTCCTCGTATAAGTACAATTAATATTAGGGATAGAATTGATTTATATATATATATATATATATATATATATTCTTGAAGGAGTTGGCACTAATTCTGTACTCCAGACCGAATGAGATATTGTATGGTGAAAGGAGTTAATTGCACTGTAGTTTGTTATTGAAGAGTTCATAACAGCCACTTGACTTCTTAGACTTTTTGGTGGTCATGATGTGTTGCTAAATACCACTCATGATCTACGGAATATGGGTTTGTTAATTAATGAATTAATAAACCAATCCTGATTAGAATTAATATGATTAATTCTAATTAATTATGGATTATTAATCTCAAAGACATTTGAATTAATTCATGTTCGCTACCAATTGACTAGGAAACCTAATAGGTCATACAGAATAGAGGATTATATACTCAAGATGTTATTTGATAACATAGTGGGGTTAATTACGAGAAAGAGAAGTTGTTGTGGCTAAATTATAATTAGTTATAATTTATGGGTCAAATTATAACTATGAGAACTTGATGATTCCAATTACAATTACAGAATTCTAATTGTTTTAGAATTCTTAGATGGGGTATGTTGCTGTGTTTTCAGTAGGATTTCGAGATATATATAAGACATGTACACGATACCTAATCAGATGAGCTTTTCACGGCAAACAACATACTCCAAAACCTTCTCTTCTTTTTCTCTCTCTAAAAAAAAAAAGCTAAAAACCCTAGCCGCCTGATTTTGTTCTGCTAGCACAAAAGATTTAGTGCTCTTGAGAGTGACCCTCATATGGATTACTGTTAGAGGTTATTGCGTACTGTGATCACAGAGGCACGACAATCAACCTGTTTGTGATCCATTGGCGTTAAGAGGATTGCTGAATCGTGCCACAATTGTCAGACAAGAAGGAAAAACATTTGTTTTAAGACTCTCAAATAAAAGGTAAAACTGTTACCTTTGTTACTTGTTAAACCTATTTTAAATTGCATGCTTGTGATAATGAGGCTTGGATTTATTATTTTCCGCCACAGTAGTTGTTATTGTGATATAGAAATCCCATCAAGAGAATGTCTAAGAAAATGTCAGTGCTCGCTTGTGCTTTTTCGTTCAACTTTATAGCATGTATAGTCTGCATTGGTATAGCTTATAAGATCAAATGTTTTAGTACTAGGATACCATAGGCCATAATCATATGTTCCAACTAAATATCTAAGGATACATTTTACGGCATATAACTGGGATTCCTTTGGGCATGATTGAAATCAGGCACAAAGACAAACTAAAAACATGATATCTGGTCGGCTAGCAGTAAGATAGAATAAACTTTCAATCATACCTCTGTATTTAGATTCATTTACCTTCTTACCCTTTTCATCCTTGTCAAGTTTTAGAGAAGTGCTCATAGGTGTGCTGATTTTTTTGGCTTCGTTCATACCAAAAATTTTGAGCAATTCCTTAGCGTACTTAGCTTGATTTAGGAAGGTTTCATCCTTAGTTTATTTGATTTGTAGCCCAAGAGAAAAGTTGAGTTCTCCCATCATGCTCATTTTGAATTCTTATTGCATTGTCTTTGCAAACATCTTGCACAAGGAATCATTAATAGCACAAAAAAAAGATATCATTAACATAAATTTGAAGAATAAGAAAATCACCAGAATTTTCTGACATAATAAACAGTGTGGTATCGATCATGCCTCTTGAAAAACCTTTTAAGAGCAAGAATCCACTAAGCCTTTCATGCCAAGCTCATGGAGCTTGTTTTAAATCATAAAGAGCCTTTGAGAGTTTGAAAATATGATTTGGGAAATGCTCGTGAATAAAGCCCGGATGTTGTTCTAGATATACCTTTTCCTGAATAAAACCATTTAAAAATACACTTTTAACATACATTTGATAGAGCATTAAATTTTTTAAGGATGCAAAGGCAAGAAGCATTCTTATACATTCTAATCTGGCAACGGAAGCAAATGTTTCATCATAATCATTGCCATCTTCTTGATTGAATCCTTAGGCTACAAGTCTAGCTTTATTTCTAATCACCACACCATTTTCATTAAGTTTGTTTCTAAAAACCTACTTGGTACCAATAACAAGATGATCAAGTGTTCTAGGGATGAGTTTCCAAACTTAATTTCTCTCAAATTAGTTCAGCTTTTCTTGCATAGCAATTATCCAAAAATTATCATGCAAGGCTACATCAATATAGTTACATTCTAAACTAGAGAGTAGAGCAAAATTATCTATGAAATACCATCTAATTTTAACCCCACAGCTAGGATTGCCAATGATTTGCTCTTTTGGATGACCGGTTTTGTACTTCCAATCTCTTGGTAGTCCTTGATTCGTGAGTTCTTCAATTTCTTGCTTGCTTTGTTCAACTTGTTGCTCTTCAAATTCCTCTTCTTTGGCATGAATGTCTAACGATGGTGCTTTGTGCAGTTCTGTCCCTCTTTCTTTTGAACTCCCTACATCATCATCATCTTTTCTTGAAGTATAAATGTTATATTCATCGAAGACAACATGTATGGATTCTTCCACGCATATAGTTCTCTTATTGTGTACTCTATATGCCTTTTTATTAGAAGAGTATCTAAGGACTATAGCCTTATCGTATTTGCTATCAAAATTTTCAAGATTATCTCGGGTATTAAGAACAAAACATTTGCAACCAAATACTTTGAAATAAGAAATTAATAGAGATTTGTCAAACAAAAGCTCAAAGGGTGCTTTTTCTTAGAAAATGTCTCAACATCACTTGATTTATAATATAGCATGTTGTATTTATAACTTTGGCCCAAAAGTATTTTGGAAGAGAGTTTTCACAAATCATGGATCTAGCCATTTCTTGCAAAGTTTGATTTTTCTTCTCAACAACACCATTTTGTTGAGGGGGTTTTAGCGGCTGAAAAGTTGTGAAAAACTCCATTTTCATCACAAAAGTGTAAACTCACTATTGCAAAATTCTTTACCATTTTCACTTCTAATGGAAATCAGTTTGCATCTAATAGCATTTTGGACACGCTTGAATAATTTAAAAATTCAGAAAATACTTCATCTTTTTTGTCCAAGAAATAAGGTCCATGTGAATCTTGAGAAATAATCTACTAAAACATAAGTATACCTTTTACCACCAAGGCTAGTGGTCCTAATTGGTCCAAACAAATCCATATGTATTAATTCAAGAGGTTTTGAGGTAGAAATCATTTTCTTGGTTTGAAAGAAGTTTTGATTTCTTTTACAAATTGGTATGCATCACATATTTTTCTTTTATCAAACTTCATTTTGGGTAGTCCCCTAACAAGCTCTTTTGAGGATAGTTTGTTTAGCAAATCAAATAATACATGGCCTAATCTTCTATGCCAAAGATAGCCATCATTGTTATGCACAGAAAGACAAAAATATTGTGAGTTATAAGATCATCAAGATAGAATATATAAACATTTCCAACACGTTTAGCAACAAAGATTGTTTCATTATTTAAACTATCCATAATAGAACAAGAATCTTTCTTAAAAATGACTTTGCAACCATTGTCACTTAATTGACTAATGTTAAGCAAGTTATATTTCTGCTCATCAATTAATAACACTTGTTTGATAATGATTGAGGATTCTTTTACCAATGCTACCCATGCCAAGAATTTTTCCTTTCTTTTTTGTCTCCAAAGGTAACAAATCCATCATTTGTTGCTTGCACATCTTCTAATAGAGCTATATTTCCAGTCATGTGTTTTAAACAACCACTATCTAAGAAACACTTTATAAAGCTCCATTTCTCCAATGAATGTACCTATGCATGAGAAGGGAGAGTGATTTTTGGTACCCACATTTCTTGGGTTTATAAGGGTTAGTAATGGTTCCTCTAATTTTTCAAACTGTTTTTGCACCGAATTTAACTTTCTTCTTAACATGACACCTAGATGCTTTGTGTTCAGATTTTTCACAATATGTGCAACACTTGTGTATTATATATGATGAGTCAGCCTTTACAAAGTGAGATTTGTAATTCTTGGCTTTGATCTCATGCCTATAACCTAGACCATTTTAGTTTCCAGCTATGTGTTGAGCACTAAGCAATTTTTCCAAGTTGTTTTAGGTATTTATAAGCTTTTCAATGCATGTAGTAAGATCATCGACTCTATTTTTCATATCATCAAAATTGTTAACCATAATTTCAAGAGAATGAATTTTATCACATAAGCATTTATTTTCTAAAGACACTTGATGTAAGGCAGTAATAATAACATCCTTTTCCATATTTGCACACATATGTGACTCTGGAGAGACTTTATTCTCATCCAACAGCTTTGCATTCTCATCTAACAAGTAATCAATTTTCATCTTTATTTCTTTGTTTCTTTTGGATAGTTTTTTTAGTTCATGAAACATGTCAATTAGCAATCCATTAGGATCATTATACTTTTCATGATAAGAATTATGTAAATCAAATATGGAATTAGTGGTAGTTGGTTTTACTTCATTTTCCAGTGCCATGAAACACATGTTAGCAGTCTCATTTTCAGTGTCTCCATCTTCCTCGGACTCGGACTCATTTTTGTCCCAAGTTCCCATTAGCCCTTTGCCCTTCTTTGCTTTCAGATCCTTCTTCTTTTTCTTTTTAAAGCATTTTGCCTTCTTTTTCTTTAGCTATTGGGCAACCGAGCAATAAAATGTTCCGTGCTCTTGTACTCATAGCATTGAGGCTTAAATGATGAGATTTGTCCTTTTTTTTTCACAAATTCCTTTCCTCTTTTAAATTTTCCTTTGTCGAACATTTTTTTGAATTTCTTTGCAATCATCACCAAATCTTCAGTGTCTACATAAGTCTCATCACCACTATCCGATTGACGACTTTTAGCTTTCTCATTTGCAACTTTCAGTGCTATTCCCTTTTTTCCTTTATCATGATCATCAGATTCTTGAAACCTCTTGAGTTTTATTTCATGCGTTAGGAGAAAGCCAATCAACTCTTCAATTGGTATGGATTTCGAGATCCTTAGATTCTTCCACAGCTAGAGCTTTCAGTTGCTAGCTCTTTGGAACTCATCTAGAATTTTTCTATTTTGTTCACCAATGGTATAGACTTTCTCATAGGCTTAAAGTCCATTTGCAATATTTGTAAATCTTGGTAAACATATTAGTTATACTTTTATTTGGCTTCATCGTGAACAATTCATAATCATAAATTAAGAGTCCTAACTTAGATTCCTTCGATTGATTTGTCCCCTCATAGGTGATTTCAAGTAATCTCCATATATCATGGGCTAAATCTCAGCAACTAATTCTGTTATATTCAGTGGAATCAAAGGCACAACATAGAATATTCATAGCTTGAAAGTTTAATGTCATTTTGGCATTATCTTTAGCATCAAATTTGTCACTCTGTTTAGGCACTTTTTTGCTCTCAACAAACTTTGATAGGACAAATAGACTACTCTTAATCAAATTCCACAACTCAAAGTTGATTGAACAAACATAAATCTTCATTCTTTTTTTTTTAGAATGTATAATTGTTTCTATTGAACAACGGAGGTTGATTTGTTGAGGATGTCAGTGTTGTGCCCTAGAGGCAATCACTTGTACATTGTATATGATATATTTTATTTTAATAAAAGGCATTATTTATCTTACGGTTTCTTTGTTTACTTTTAAGTAATATAACTGTTCGATAAATTCCCTAGTACAACATCGTGTTAAGGAAATCATGATAGAGATCATGATATGAGATTCCAACTACACTATATAGTGTTAGTACTTAAATAGTCCATAGTCATAGTATTAATGAGACAGGACATCATTAATGCGTTAAGACTAGCATGTGCTATACTTTCTAATTTGATCAGTGTGGTAGTTCTCATATCCATGAGTATTGAGATACTCAAAGTTAACACATGGATGCTTGTTCATAGAACAAGTTCATTAGATGACCTAGCTATGAGATAATCACATGGATAACTATTTAGTGTCAGTGATATAATCTCAATATAGCAAGTGTGCAAATATCCATAGACTTGAGATCTCTAAGGTACTTTGTTTGCTGAGTATTGTATTTTGATTCCAATCTCTCGGAGCTTGATCGAGGGCAGCCTATGGGATGGATATTTGATACATTGTGAGGTAAATGAAAGTAGTTGAGATGGTCAATAAAGGATTCACCACTCCTCATAGTAGAGGCGAATATCTCATGGCCACTTGTAAGAATTACAACTCGAGAAGTCCTTGGCCAAGGCGATCGTGTATTGGAAATAGTTTCAATTGATACACATCTAGAGTAGTGGGTTCCTGGTACAACTACTATTGTATTCGGGTCATAGTTAATCCTGGTGGGAGTTGGTACTAATTCCATACTACAAACCGAATGAGATATTGTATGGTGAAAGGAGTTAATTGCACTCGTAGTTTGTTATTGAATGGTTCATGTTAAGCCATTTGATTTCCTGGACTCTTGGGTGGTCATGATGTGTTGCTAGAATACCGCCCATGATCTGGAAATATGGGTTTATTAATTGATGAATTAATAAACTAATCCTGATTAAAATCAATATGATTAATATTAATATAATTATGGATTATTAATCTCAAAGACGTTTGAATTAATTCATGTTCGCTACCAATTGGCTAGGAAACCTAATAGGTCACACAAAACAGAGGATAATATACTCAAGTTGTTATTTAATAACATACTGGGGTTAATTGCTAGAAAGAGAAATTGTTGTGGCTAAATTATAATAAGTTATAATTTATGGTCTATATCGTAATTGTGAGAACTTGATGTTTCCAATTACAATTAGGGAATTCTAATAGGATTAGAATTCTCAGTTTTTAGTAGGGTTTTTTGAAATATATATGTATGTGATACACGAAAACCTAGCGATAGATTGATACACGAAACAACAACTTCTCTTCTCTCTCATTTTTTTTGTTTTTCCTGAAAAAGCAAGAATAAACCCTAGCCGCCATCTTGTTTCTGTTAGCACAGAAAATCTTGGTGCTTGAGTGTTCCTCTGTGTGGATTTCTATTAGAGATAAACACACACTATGATTATAGTGGTTGGACGTTCAACTCTCGTGGAGTTTGATCAAGAGGATTGCTGGATCGCACCTTGACTTGAGGAAGAAAATTTTTGTTCTTCGGACGATCATAGAAAGGTAAAAAGTCTGTTACATTTGATCTCTTTATATCTTGTTTTCCACACATATGCGGATCCTGGAATGGTATCTCATTTTATTCTTCCGCTATGCCATATAGGATATGAGCCTGTGAGATACCCAACAGTGGTATCAAAGACATGCTATGTGTGGTTTACAGACATTGTTTTTAGCATGAAAACTGGTTTCATGTATTCTTGTTTATCTTTGTTTGTTGTGAAAATTGTTTTCACTCGAGTCAAAATTATTTCGAGCATTGTGGGTTAGGTCCGTAGCACAATATGATTGTGTAAAAGATACAGCTTATTTCGAAAGATGCTTTCTTTATGTGCTAAAAATTTTTTGCAGAAAAACGTTTTCTTGAAAACATGTTGATTACCTTCTATTTTCATCTTGTGAATTTGATTTTCTATTCTATTTTGTTTAAACTAACAAATTGGTTGTTGTTTTAAGCTTCAAAATAGAAAATACTACTGAGAATTGTTCTCACTGAAAATTTGCAGAAGAAGAAGTCACCAAAAATTGTTACTAGAAAATTTTCAAAATCGTCGCCACTATTCCCGACAACATTAGTGGCGCACGTCCAGCTTCCAAACCGGCATCGGTTCTGCTCTGTTTTACACATTCCAGCTATTTAATAAAAAATATATATATTTCCTAGAATAAAATTTTGAAAGGAAAAAATCTCATTTGATGAAATGCGGTAAAATAAAAAAAAAAATTTCACGGGGGCGCTGCCCCTCGATTCACGCCATTGACCGGCCAGCGGGACCACCGTTTTTGCTGCCAGAGACGAGACCCAAAAGCATTTTCTCAAAATTAGTTTTGAGACAAACAATTTTATTTTTCAAAATAGTGATTTTGAAAATTTTAAATTAATGTGTTTTTCTAAAATATTGATTTTAGAAATTTGTTTTATTTTTCCAAAATAGTGATTTTGGAATAATAAAATTTATATGATTATTTTGTTTAAGCATAGTCAATGTCATGGTAGATGATTATGAACTAAAACCAATTATATCAGTTCATGCATTTTACAGTTTTGGTTTTTTATGAAATAGGGCCTGCGTGTCCTGCCTTCTCTAAAATTCTTGTGTAATTCTCTTCTCATCTAACTCCCCTCGAATGTAACTCGAGGTTTTCTCTCTTTAGAAAATTATATAATTAGTTTACATAGGTTAGATAAGAGTAGAATTATTTTAATTTTAGAGATGGCAACCAAAATAAGGCGAGAATGTATGACCTTCTACTTAAATCATGCATAAACACATAGGGTTAACTATATTAATTTCTTTTATGGCTTAAAGAAATTAATTTAGGGTAAAGTCTATAACCATACCACGTAATCGCTTTATTACCATGATTATCAATTATGTGATTTATTGATTTTTATGCATGTCATTCAATGAAATCACTAAAAGAAACAAATCCCCTAATTAATATTAAACCTAATTCCTTCCGTTAATATAGTAAGAACAAGAGTCCTTTTTCGAGACCACGTTGTTGGGAAAATCCAAGCCTACTTGACATCGGGCATGTTCAAGCTATGGAGTTAAATTCCTTTGGAATTAAATTCCTAATTAATGGGTCGGGTTTAACTAAATTCTTTATCCCGGTTGGGCAAACTCAAGCATAAAGAAATTTAGAGGAAAGATTGGGGTAGCCCAAGAGGCTTTAAGATTAAAAGTCTGTTAATCACCCAATGATCCGTTAGTTACATACGATGTAATTGGTGTTAGATACCTACCAATGAACTCAAGGGTGGCTTGTTAGGCAAACCCAAGGTTATTCTTGAGGAATTTGAATACTAGTCCACTAGGAAAGCTTCCAACGGGCTTTCTTGAATAATTAGAGGGGGCTATTGGTTTGAGTAAAATAGTGGAGTAAAAATGCGTTTAATTAAAGTCCTAATTATTTGCATATCATGTGCATATACAAGTAGCTAATGCTCTCTATCTTTACATCTAGGTCACTTGCATCGTGTCAACAAACTTAAACCTACGTAATATCTTGGAAACCAATAAGTTCACCGAATTAAACTATCTCGATTGGTATAAAAATTTGAGAATCGTTCTCAAATCGAAAAAGTTGCTCTACGTGCTAGATGTTCCTATTCCGCCACCACCAGTTCAAAATGTTCATTTGAAGAGCATGCTGCCCACAAAAGGCACAAGGAGGATAGCGATACATCATCATGTATTATGCTGGTATCCTTGACTCCCGAATTGCAAAAACAGCACAAGCATATGGATGCTCAATCGATTATACTACATCTTCGAAAGCTATTTGATTCCCAAGCCAGAAATGAGATATATAAGCTCTCAATGCAACTATTTCATTGCAAAATAGTAGAGGGTTCTTCTATGGCCACTCATGGGTTGAAGATGTTGGGCTTGATAGAGAAGCTTGGATCTCTCGGATTTTTAATGGATCTTGACTTAAGTGTTAACTTAATTATGCAATCTTTGCCTAATAGTTTCTCACAATTTGTGATTAACTATCGGATGAACAAGATTGAGTCCATCATTCCTGAGTTGATCAATCTTCCCAAAGCTGCGGAGTCCTCCATGAAGAAGGATTCCAATGCAGTTCTAATGGTAGAATCTTCCTCTTTTAAGAAGAAAGTTCAAAAGAAGAAGAAGAATGCTCCTAGAAGCCCAAAGGTGGTGTGAAGAAGAATGACGCAGCTACCAAAGGCCCATGCCACCATTGTGGGAAGATGGGCCATTTGGAGGCACAACTATAAAGCCTACTTGGAGACCATTAAGAACAAGAAGCGAGAAAGAAAATCTTACAAGAACTTCTACTTCTTCTCGCAGGTATATTTATGATTGAGATAAATACTACCTTTAGAAAGGAGATAAAGGTATTAGATACTGAATGTGGATCTCATTTGTATACTAACTTGCGGGGACTAAAGAGCAGTAGAAGGCTAGAGAAAGGCGATGTGGACCGATGTCTTGTAAATGGGGCAAAGGTTGCTTGCACTTGCTAGTGGGGACATATGAAGCTGAACATGCTTTCGGAATTAATTCTAAAGCTGCAAAGCTGTTATTTTGTACCAGTTTTAATGAAAAACATTATCTCGGTTGCATGTTTAGACCTATATGGATTTCATTTAATATTTAAGAATAAATGTTGTTCTTTTTTATTAAATAATATTCATTACGGTTCAGCAACTCTGGTTAATGGTTTATATGTTCTAGACTTGGATAATCCAGTTCTCAATATAAACAATAAGAAATCTAAAATGGATAACTCTAACACCTCTTACGTATGGCATTGTCGTTTAGGCCATATAAAAGACAATTGTGTTTCTAAGTTACAAAAGTTGGTGATTTAGGGTCATTTGATTATGAATCATATGGCACATGCAAATCTTGTTTACTAGGCAAAATAACTAAGACACCTTTTTAGGAAAAGGAGAACGGGCTAATGAGTTATTAGAACACATACATTCTAATATATGTGTTGGGTATCTCAGACTCATATCCTATACGGAGCAGCGGAAAATAAAACGAGATACCATCCCAGGACCCGCCTATGTGTGAAAACAAGACATAAAGACAATAAAGGTAACAGCTTTTTACCTTTGTTTGATTGTCTGAAAAACAAAATTGATCTTCTTCAAGTCGAGGTACGATCCATTAATCTTCTTATGCAAACTCCAGGAGAGTTGGACATCTAACCACTATAATCACGATGTGTGATTATCTCTAACAATAATCCACACGAGAGGAATACTCAAGCACCAAACTTTCTGTGCTAGCGAGAAAAAAAATGGTAGTTAGGGTTGTTTTCGTTTTCAGCAAAATGAGAGAGAGAGAGAGAGAAGAAGAAGAAGAAGGTTAGTTGTGTGTCTAGGGTTTTCTTGTGAATAAACATCTTCCTAGGATTTCGGTTATGTCATACATATATTTGAAAAAACCCCTGCTAAAAATGAGCATTCTAATCCTATTAGAATTCCTTAATTGTAATTGGAAAAATTAAGTTCTCACAATTACAATTTGGACCATAAATTATAACTAATTTTAATTTATCCACAACAACTTCTCTTTCTCTCAATTAACCCCACTATGTTATCAAATAACATCTTGAGTATATAATCCTCTATTGTGTATGACCTATTAGACTTTTCGGTCAATTGGTAGCGAACATGAATTAATCCAAACGTCATTGAGATTAATAATCCATAATTAATTAGAATTAATCATATTAATTCTAATCAAGATGCGTTTATTAATTCATCAATTAATAAACCCATATTCCTAGATCATGGGCAGTATCTAGCAACACATCATGACCACCCAAGACTCTAAGAAGTCAAGTGGCTTGACATTAACCCTCTAATAACAAACTTCAATGCAATTAACTCCTTTCACCATACATTATCTCATTCGGTTTGGAGTATAGAAATTAGTGCGAACTCCCTCCAAAATTAATTTTGGCCCTAATACAATAGTACTTGTACCGGGAACCCACTACTCTAGATGTGTATCAATTGAAACTATTTCCAATACACAATCGCCTTGGCCAAGGACTTCTCGAGTAGTTATTCCTACAAGTGGCCATGAGATATTCACCCCTACTATTAGAAGTAGTGAATCCTTTATTAATCCCCTCAACTACTTTCATTTACCTCACAATGTACCTAATATCCATCCTATAGGCGGCCCTCAATTAAGTTCCGAGAGATTGGAATCAAAGTACAAAGCTCAACAAACAAAGTACCTTAGAGATCTTAAGTTTAAAGATACTTGCATGTTTGCTATATTGAGATTATATTACGGCACTAAGTAGTTATCCATGTTTGCTATATCTCAAAGTTAGGCCATCCAATAAACTTGTTCCATTAACAAACATTCATGTGTTAACTTTGAGTATCTCAATACTCACGAGTTATGAGAACCACCGCTTGATCAAATCAAGAAGTCTAACACATGCTAGTCTTAATGCTTTAATGATGTTCTGTCTCATTAATACTATGACTAGGGACTATTTAAGTACTAACACCATCCAGTGTAGTAGGAATCTTATATCATGATCTCTATCATGATTTCCTTAACACAGTATTGTACTAGGGACTTTATCGAACAGTTATATTACTTAAAGTAAACAAAAGAAACTATAAGATAAATAATATCATTTATTAAAATAAAATGTGTTATGTACAATGTAGAAGTGATTGCCTCTAGAGTACAATACTAACAAACTCCCACTTGCACTAGAGGCAATCATTCATGTATCTAATACCGAATGACTCAACATGACAATCATGTTTCTTTTGGGATAGTGCTTTCGTAAGTGGGTCGGCTATGTTCTCATCCGTGGGAACTCTCTCTATCTTTATTTCCTTAATCGCTTCAGAAGCGGTTTTATACTTAGCTTTTGTCATAGAGTTAGCAATAGTCACTTGTTTGGAACTTTTCCAATTTATTGCCCCTCCACACAACGTAAACACGTAGCCAAATTGTGATTTGAAATTATCTTTGTCAGATTGAAAACTGGCATCAATATACCCGTTTATTTTCAAATCACCTTCTCCATATACTAAGAACACATCATTAGTCCTTCATAAGTACATAAGGATGTTCTTTACAGCCACCCAATAACCCTCACCAGGGTCAGATTGGTATCAACTCGTCAAATTGAGAGCACAAGATTTATCGGGCCCAGTACATATCATAGCGTACATGATAGATCCAACTACTGAGGCATATGGAATCTTACGCATGTGATCCCTTTCAACTTGTGTCTTGGAAGACATCAACTTTGAAAGGCTTACACCATTTGACATGGGTAAGAATCCCTTTTTGGATTGATCCATGCAAAATCTCTTTAGCACTTTATCTATGTGTGTAGACTGCGAAAGACCTAGCAACCTTTTGGATCTATCTCTATGGATCCTTATTCCAAGAATATAGGTAGCTTCTCCAAGGTCTTTCATGGAGAATTTTTGGACAACCAAACTTTAGCTGTTTGCAAAACAGGTATATCATTTTCTATTAACGATATGTCATCTACATAAAGTAATAAGAAAACGATTGCACTCCCACCAACCTTCTTGTATACACAAGACTCATCCATGTTTTGAATGAAACCAAACTCTTTGATTGTTTCATCAAAATGGATGTTCCAACTCCAAGAATCTTGCTTAAGTCCATAAATGGACCTTTGTAGCTTGTAAAACTTTGTGCTATCACTGGATGTGAAACCCTCAGGTTGTGTTATATACACTTCCTCAATCAGATTTCCATTTAGGAAAGCTATTTTCACATCCATTTGCCAAATCTCATAATCATGATGAGCAGCAATGGCTAGGAGTATCCTCGATGGATTTCAACATGGCTATTGGCGAGAAGGTTTCATCATAGTCAATACCATATTGTTGACGATAACTCTTCGCCACTAGACGTGCTTTATAGGTAACTAAGTTACCATCCATGTCCGTTTTCTTCTTGAAAACCCACTTGCACCCAATAGGTTTAATTCCTTTGGGTGGATCAACTAAAGTCCATACTTGGTTTTCGTACATGGAATCCATCTCCGACTTTATGGCCTCAAGCCATTTGCCGGATTCCGAACTTGTTCAAAACATCCTTGTTGTTAGTAGGCTCATCTTCATCTATGAGTAATACGTCATTGTGGTCACTAATAAGAAATCCATATCCCTCAAGTGACACACATATCCTACTAGATCTACGAGGTTCTTGTGTATTAGATGGTCCATCTATTCTCTCAATAGATGTAGGGTTAGATGGTTGATCTTTGTTCGTTTGATCTTTATGAACTTCACTAAGTTCAATCTTACTCCCACTATCCCCCTTGAGCATGTGCTCCTTCTCTAAGAAGACAGCATGCTTCGAAACAAACAATTTGTTTTCGGAGGATAGGTAAAAGTAATATTCAAAAGATTCTTTCGGATATCCCACAAACAAACATTTGTCGAACTTCTTATCAAGTTTGTCTGACTGTGGCCTTTTGACAAAGGTAGGAAAACCCCATACTCGCAAATGAGATAACTTTGGTCTCTTACCAATGAACATCTCAAATGGGATAGTATCAACAGATTTTGTCAAAACTCTATTTAATACATAAAAAAAAAGTTTCTAGTGCATGCCCCCAAAACGATTTTGGTAGGTCTACGAAGCCATCATGGTCCGTACCGGATCTAGAAGGGTTTGATTCCTTCTCTCAGATACACCGTTATGTTGAGGTATATGTGGTGGAGTCCATTGAGATAATATCCTATTATCTCTAACATAACTTAGAAACTCTTGGCTCAAGTATTCTCCTCTTCGATCAGATCTTAGAGTCTTAATACTTTTGTCAAGTTGTTTCTCTATTTCTTTCTTGAAGTCTTTGAACCTTTTAAAGGCCTCAGATTTGTATTTCATTAAATACAAATACCCGTATCGTGAGAAATCATCGATAAAGGTTATGAAATAGATATGACCTCCTCTTACCTGTATTGACAATGGGCCACACACATCAGAATGTATGAATTCTAATAACTCCATGGCCCATTCTCCTTTTCCTAGAAAAAGAGTCTTAGTCATTTCTCCTAATAAACAAGATTCACATATGCCATATGATTCATAATCAAATGACCCTAAGTCACCAAGCTTGTGTAACTTAGAAATACAATTTTCATTTACATGGCCCAAATGACAATGCCATAAGTAAGAAGTGTTAGAGTTATCCATTTTAGGTTTTTTATTGTTTATACTCGAGAGCTCGGATTATTCAAGTCTAGAACATATAAACCATTAACCAGAGTTGCTGAACCATAATGAATATCATTCATTGAAGAATAATAACATTTATTCTTAAATATCAAATGAAATCTATATAAGTCTAAACACGCAACTGAGATAATATTTTTCATTAAAACTGGTGCAAAATAACTATTTTACAGTTCTAGATTTAATCCTGAAGGCAGGTTCAGTTCGTATGTCCCTACAGTAAGTGCAGTAACCTTTGCCCCATTTGTAATAAGTAGGTCCACGTCGTCTTTCTCTAACCTTTTACTGCTCTTTAATCCCTGCAAGTTATTGCACAAATGAGATCCACATCCGATATCTAATACCCATATCTCATTTCTAAAGGCAATATTTATCTCAATCATAAACATACCCGGAGTAGAAGTAGAAGTGCTTGTAAGCTTCCCCTTCTGCTTCTTATCCTTAACGGTCTCCAAGTAGGCTTTGCAATTGCGGCTCCAGTGGCCCATCTTCCCACAATGATGGCATGGGCCCTTAGTGGATGCATCCTTCTTGTTCATACCACCTTTGGGCTTCATAGGAGCCTTCTTCTTCTTCTTTTGAACTTTCTTCTTAGAAGGGGAAGATTCTACCAATTGGAATCCCTTTTTATGAAGGACTCCACAGTTTTGAGAAGATTGATCAACTCAAGAATGGTGGATTCAATCTTGTTCATCTGATAGTTAATCACAAATTGTGAGAAACTATTATGCAAAGATTGTAAAATTAAGTTAACACTTAAGTCATGATCCATTGTAAACCTGAGAAATCCAATCTTCTCTATTAAGCCCAACATCTTCAGCCCATGAGTGGCCACAGAAGAACCCTCTGCCATTTTGAAATGAAATAATTGCTTCGAGATCTCATATCTCTCAGTTCTGACTTGGGCATCAAACAACTCTCGAAGATGTAGTATAATCGATTGAGCATCCATATGCTCGTGCTGTTTTTGCAACTCAGGAGTCATAGATACTAGCATAATACATGATGTTGTATCACTATCCTCCTTGTGCCTCTTGTGGACAACATGCTCATCAACATAAGCATCTTGGGCTGGTGGTCATGGAATGGGAACATCTAGCACGTAGAGCAACTTTTTCAATTTGAGAACGATTCTCAAACTTCTATACCAGTCGAGATAGTTTGATTCGGTTAATTTATTGGTTTTCAAGATGCTACGTAAGTTTAGGTTTGTTGACATGATGCAAGTGACCTAGATGTAAAGATAGAGAGGAATAGCTACATGTACATGCACATGATATGAAAATAATTAGGACTTTAATTAAGCGCATTTTTACTCCATTATTTTACTCAAACTAATAGCCCCCACTACCGATTCGGGAAAGCCTATTAGAAGCTTTCCTAGTGGACCGATATCCAAATTCCTTAAGAATAATCTTGGGTTTGTCCAACAAGCCACCCTTAAGTTCATTGGTAGGTATCCAATACCAATTACATCGCATGTAACTACCGGATCATTAGGTGATTAACGGCTTTTACTATTAAAGCCTTTTGGGCTATCCTAACTTTTTCTCTAAATTTCTTTATGCTTGAGTTTGCCCAACCGAGATAAAGAATTTAGTTAAACCCAACTCATTAATCAAGAATTTAATTCTATAGCTTGAACATGCCCAATGTCAAGTAGGCTTGGGTTTGCCCAATAAACTGGTCTTGAAAAATGACTCTCGTTCTTACTATATTAACGGAAGGAATTAGGTTTAATATTAATTGAGGGATTTGTTCCTTTTAGTGATTTCTTTGAATAACATGCATAAAAATCAATAAATCACATAATTGATAATCATGGTAATAAAGCAATTATGTGGTATGGTTATGGACTTTTCTTAAATTAATTTCTTTGAGCCATAAAAGAAATTAACATAGTTAACCCTATGTGTTCATGCATAATTTAAGCAGAAGTTCTTACCTTCTCGCGTTGTTTTTGTTGCCACCTCCAAAATAAAATAATTCTACTCCTATCTAATTTATATAGACTAATTACAAAATTTTCTAAAGAGAGAAAACCTCGAGTTACATTCGAATGGAGTTAGATGAGAAGAAACTTACAAAAGAATTCTAGAGAAGGCAGGACACGCAGGCCCTATTTCATAAAAAACCAAAACTGTAAAATGAATGAATAGATATAATTGGTTTTAGTCCATAACCATCCACCATACTATTGACTATGCTTAAACAAAATAAACATATACTTTTTATTATTCCAAAATCACTATTTTAGAAAAATAAAACAAAATCTAAAATCAATATTTTAGAAAAATACATTAATTTTAAAATTTTAAAATCACTATTTTAAAAAATAAAATTGTTTGTCTCAAAACTAATTTTGAGAAAATGCTTTTAGGTCCCACATCGCAACGATAACAGCGGTCTCATGGAAAAATTTTTAATTTGCTCGCCTCTCATCAAATGATATTTTTTTCCTTTTCAAAATTCTATTCCAATTTTTTTTTTTAAACGGTTGGATCGTGCAAAACGAGAGCATAATTAGCGCCGGTTTGGAAGCTAGAGTCGGCGCCGGCTCTATTCTAGTTTCCAAAATTTTTTTGCTCTTCCAAAAACGATTTCTAGACATCACGAACAGAACGGAACCGGCACTGGTTTGGAGGCCAGAGCCGGCGCCGGCTGTAGTCGGGAAGTGGTGGCGATTTTCAAAAAAAAATTCCATAAACAATTTTTGATACCCTAATCTTCTGAAGAATTTTAGTGAGAACAACTCTCAACAGAATTTTCTATTTTGAAGCTCAAAACAATAACCAATTTGTTAGTTTAGACAAAACAAAACAGAAAATCAAATTCACGGGATGAAACGGAGGGCAACTACCATGTTTAAGAAAATATTTTTACGAGAAAATTCTCGAGCACATAAAGAAAGCACCTTTCGAAATATGCTATAACTTTTATACAATCATATTGTGCTACGGACCCAACCCACAAAGCTCAAAACGATTTCGACTCGAGTGAAAACAATTTTCACAACAAACAAAGATAAACACGAATACATGAAAACAGTTTTTCATGCCAAATAATGTCCGTAGACCATACATAGCATGGCTCCGATACCACTTGTTGGGTATATCAGGGCGGCGTGGCGAAAAATAAAATGAGATACCATCCCAAGACCCACCTATGTGTGAAAACAAGACATAAAGACAATAAATGTAACAACTTTTTACCTTTGTTTGATCGTCCAGAAGAACAAAATTGATCTTCTTCAAGTCGAGGCGCGATCCAGGCAATCCTCTTATGCAAACTCCACGAGAGTTGGACGTCTAACCACTACAATCGGAGTGTGTGATTATCTCTAACGAGTAACCCACACAGAGGAAAACTCAAGCACCAAAATTTCCTATGCTAGCGAGACAAATATGGCGGCTAGGGCTGTTTTCGTTTTCGGCAAAATGAGAGAGAGAGAGAGAGAGAGAGAGAGAGAGAGAGAGAGAGAGAGAGAAGAAGAAGAAGAAGAAGAAGAAGAAGAAGAAAAAGGTTGGTTGTATGTCTAGGGTTTTTTTTTCGTGAATCAACATCTTCCTAGGGTTTCGAGTTATGTTGTACATATATCCGAAAAAACCACCGCTAAAGCGAGAATTCTAATCCTATTAAAATTTCCTAATTGTAATTGGAAAAAATCAAGTTCTCACAATTACAATTTGGACCATAAATTATTACTAATTATAATTTGTTCGCAATAACTTCTCTTTCTCTCAATTAACCCCACTATATTATCAAATAACATCTTGAGTATATAATTCTCTATTGTGTGTGACCTATTAGGTTTCCTAGTCAATTGGTAGCGAACATGAATAAATCCAAACGTCTTTGAGAATAATAATCCATAATTAATTAGAATTAATCCTATTAATTCTAATTAGGATTGGTTTATTAATTCATCAATTAATAAACTCATATTCCCAGATCATGAGCGGTATCTAGCAACGTATCATGACCACCTAAGAGTCCAGGAAGTTAAGTGGCTTTACATGAACCCTTCAATAACAAACTTCAATGCAATTAACTCCTTTAACCATACAATATCTCATTCGGTTTGGAGTACGGAATTAGTGCCAACTCCTTCCGAGAATTAATTCTAGCCCAAATACAATAGTACTTGTACCAGGAACCCACTACTCTAGTTGTGTATCAATTGAAACTATTTTCAACACACAATCGCCTTGGCCAAGGAACCCAATACTCTAGATGTGTATCAATTGAAACTATTTTCAATACACAATCGCCTTGGCCAAGGACTTCTCGAGTAGTAATTCCTACAAGTAGCCGTGAGATATTCACCCATACTATTAGGAGTGGTAAATCCTTTATTGACCCTCTCAATTACTTTCGTTTACCTTACAATGTACCCAATATCCATCCTATAGGCGGCCCTCGATCGAGCTCCGAATATTGGAATCAAAGTACAAAACTCAACAAACAAAGTACCTTGGAGATCGTAAGTCTAAGGATACTTACACGTTTGCTATATTGAGATTATATCACTGAAAATAAATAGTTATCCATGTGATTATCTCAAAGTTAGGTTATCCAATGAACTTGTTCCATTAACAAATATCCATATGTTAACTTTGAGTATCTCAATACTCACGATTATGAGAACCACCTCCTGATCAAATCGGGAAGTTTAACACATGCTAGTCTTAACGCTTTAATGATGTCCTGTCTCATTAATACTATGACTATGGACTATTTAAGTACTAACACCATCCGAGTGTAATAGGAATCTCATATCATGATCTCTATCATGATTTCCTTAATACTGAGTGTTGTACTAGGGACTTTATCGAACAGCTTATATTACTTAAAGTAAACAAAAAAAGCTGTAAGATAAATAATACCTTTTATTAAAATAAAATGTGTCATATAGAATGTACAAGTGATTGCCTCTAGAGTACAACACTAACAATATGTGGCCCAATGTCAATACAAGTAAGAGGAGGTTATAACTATTTCACAACCTTTATCGATGATTTCTCATTATACGGATATTTTTATTTAATGAAATACAAATCTAAGGCCTTTGAAAGGTTCAAAGACTTCAAGAATGAAATAGAGAAACAACTTGGCAAAAGTATTAAGACTCTAAGATCTGATCAAGGAAGAGAATACTTGAGCCAAGAGTTTCTGAGTTATCTTAGAGATAATGGGATATTATCTCAATAGACTCCACCACATACACCTCAACATAACGGTGTATCTAAGAGAAGGAATCGAACCCTTCTAGACATGGTACGGACCATGATGGCTTCTGCAGACCTACCAAAATCATTTTGGAGGCATGGACTAGAAACTTTTGTTTATATACTAAACAGAGTTCCGACAAAAATGGTTGATTCTACCCCATTTGAGATGTTCTTTGGTAAGAAACCAAAGTTATCTCACTTGTGAGTATGGGGTTATCCTCGCCTTTGTTAAAAGGCCATAGTCGAATAAACTTGATAGTAAGTCGACAAGTGCTTGTTTGTGGGATATCCAAAAGAATCCTTCGAGATATTACTTCTACCTCTCTTCCAAAAATAAATTGTTTGTTTCGTAGCATGCCATCTTCTTAGAAAAGGTGCACATGCTCAAAGGGGACAACGGGAGTAAGATTGAACTTAGTGAAGTTCATTAAGATCAAACAAATGAAGATCAAGCTGTCTAACCCGACATCTATTGAAAGAATAGATGAGCCTTTTAATACACAAAAACTTCGTAGATCCGGTAGGATACGTGTGGCACCTAACGAGATATGGATTTCTCATTAGTGACTATAATGACGTATTGCTCATAGATGAAGATGAGCCTACTACCTACAAGGATGTTCTAAACAATTCGGAATCGGCAAATGGCTTGAGACCATGAAGTCGGAGATGGATTCCATGTACAAAAACTAAGTATGGACTTGGTTAATCCACCCAAAGGAATTAAACCTATTGGGTGCAAGTGGATTTTCAAGAAGAAAACGGACATGAATGGTAACTTAGTTACCTATAAAGCACATCTAGTGGCGAAGGGTTATCGTCAACAACATGGTATTAACTACGATGAAACTTTCTCGCCGATAGCCATGTTGAAATCCATCGGGATACTCCTAGCCATTGCTGCTCATTATAATTATGAGATTTGGTAAATGGATGTGAAAACAGCTTTCCTAAACGAAAATCTGACTGAGGAAGTGTATCTGACATAACCTGAGTGTTTCACATCCAGTGATGGCACAAAGGTGTGTAAGCTGCAAAGGTCCATGTATGGACTTAAGCTAGCTTTTAGGAGTTGGAACATCCGTTTTGATGAAACAATCAAAGAGTTTGGTTTCATTCAAAACATGGATGAGCCTTGTGTATACAAGAAGGTTAGTGGGAGTGCAATCGTTTTCTTATTACTTTATGTAAATGACATATTGCTAATAGGAAATGATATACCTATCTTGCAAACGGTTAAAGTTTGGTTGTCCAAATAATTCTACTTGAAATACCTTGGAGAAGCAACCTATACTCTTGGAATAAGGATCTATAGAGATAGATCCAAAAGGTTGCTAGGTCTTTCGCAGTCTACATACATAGATAAAATGCTAAAGAGGTTTAGCATGGATCAATCCAAAAAGGGATTCTAACCTATGTCACATGGTGTAAGCCTTTCAAAGTCGATGTCTCCTAAGACACAAGTTGAAAGAGATCACATGAGTAAGATTCCATATGCCTTGGCAGTTAGATCTATCATGTACGCTATAATATGTACTAGACCTGATATATGTTGTGTTCTCAGTTTGACGAGCAGATATCAATCTGACCCTGGTGAAGGTCATTGGGCGGCTGTAAAAAACATCCTTAAGTACTTACGAAGGACTAAGGATATGTTCTTAGTATATAGAGAAGGTGATTTGAATATAAACGGGTATACTGATGCCAATTTTCAATCTGGTAAAGATGATTTCAAATCACAATCCAGCTACGTGTTTACATTGTGCAGAGGGGCAATAAGTTGGAAGAGTTCCAAATAAGAGACTATTGCTGACTCTACGACAGAAGCTGGGTACATAGCCGCTTCTGAAGCAGCTAAGGAGGTTGTTTGGAACAAGAAGTTCGTGACAGAACTGGGTGTGGTTCCTAGCATTGTTGGTCCAATATCTCTATATTATGACAACAACAGAGCCATTGCACAAGCAAATGAGCTACGGTCTCACCAACGATCCAAACATGTTCTGCGACGCTATCATCTAATTCGGGAGATAATAGATAGGAATAATGTAAAGATAGAGAGAGTTCCCACGAATGAGAACATAGCTGATCCGCTTACAAAAGCACTATCCCAAAAGAAATATAATTGTCATGTTGAGTCATTCGATATTACATACATGAATGATTGGCTCTAGTACAAGTGGGAGTTTGTTAGTATTATACCCTAGAGGCAATCATTTGTACATTATATATGACACATTTTATTTTAATAAAAGGTATTATTTATCTTACGGTTTCTTTGTTTACTTTTAAGTAATATAAGCTGTTCGATAAAGTCCCTAGTACAACAACTGTGTTAAGGAAATCATGATAGAGATTATGATATGAGATTCCTACTGCACTGTATAGTGTTAGTACTTAAATAGTCCTTAGTCATAGTATTAATGAGACAGGACATCATTAATGCGTTAAGAGTATGTGTAGACTTCCTGATTTGATCAAGCGATAGTTCTCATATCCATGAGTATTGAGATACTCAAAGTTAACACATGGATGCTTGTTAATAGAACAAGTTCATTGGATGTCGTAGTTATGAGATAATCACATGGATAACTATTTAGTGCCAGTGATATAATCTCAATATAGCAAACGTGCAAGTATCCTAAGACTTGAGATCTCCAAGATACTTTGTTTGCTGAACATTGTATTTTGATTCCAATCTCTAGAGCTCGATCGATATTGGGTACATTGTGAGGTAAACGAAAGTAGTTGAGTGGATCAATAAAGGACTCACCACTCATAATAGTAGGGCGAATATCTCATGGCCATTTGTAGGAATTACTACTCGAGAAGTCCTTGGCCAAGGCGATTGTGTATTGGGAATTGTTCCTATTGATATACATCTAGAGTAGTAGGTTCCTGGTACAAGTATTATTGTATTCGGGCGAAATTAATTCAGGAGAGAGTTGGCACTAATTTCGTACTCCAAACCGAATGAAATATTGTATGGTGAAATGAGTTAATTGCACTGTAGTTTGTTATTGAAAAGTTCATGTCAAGCCACTTGACTTCCTGGAATCTTGGGTGGTCATGATGTGTTGCTAGATACCGCTCATGATTTGGAAATATGTGTTTATTAATTGATGAATTAATAAATCAATCCTAATTAAAATCAATATGATTAAGTCTAATTATTTATGGATTATTAATCTCAAAGACGTTTAGATTAATTCATGTTTGCTACCAATTGACTAGGAAACGTAATAGGTCACACACAATAGAAGATTATATACTCAAGATGTTATTTGATAATATAGTTGGGTTAATTACGAGAAAGAGAAGTTGTTGTGGTCAAATTATAATTAGTTATAATTTATAGTCCAAATCGTAATTGTGAGAACTTGATATTTCCAATTACAATTAGGGAATTTTAATAGAATTAGAATTCTCATTTTTTAGTAGGATTTTTTCAAAATATATATGTCTATGATACATGAAACCCTAGCAAGAGATTGATACACGAAACAACAACTTCTCTTCCCTCTCCTTTTCTCGTTTTTCCTGAAAAAACAAGAATAAACCCTAGCCACCATATTATTTTTGCTAGCATAGAAAATCTTGGTGCTTGAGTGTTTCTCTATGTGGATTTCTATGAGAGATAATAACACACTATGATTATAGTGGTTGGACATTCAACTATCATGAAGTTTGATCAAGAGGATTGCTGAATCACACCTCGACTTGAAGAAGAAATTTTTTGTTCTTCGAATGATCATGAAAGGTAAAAGGCTGTTACATTTGATCTCTTTATATCTTGTTTTTCACACATATGTGGATCCTAGGATGGTATCTCGTTTTGTTTTCCGTTGCACCCTATACGATATGCGTGAGAGATACCTAACAAAGGATCCTTCATCATATGGAAGAGCAGATGAGTTTGCTATGAGGATCTTTTCTATACAGTTGTTAGACTGAAAATAGAGTAGATTTGGCTCTAATACCAAATAAAAAACCTTAGAGGGAATGAATAAGGTTGTTGGCAATTTTAAAATGCTCTTTGAAAAATCTGTTTTGTGAAATTTCTCAGAATTTTAGATCGAAAAGACCTGCTACAATGAGAGGCTATCGAAATGATTTAAAGATTAACTTCATTCTAAATAAGACAGGACTCACAATACAATTAATACTAGAGTGATAATGAGTTGGTAAGAGCCATAAAGAATTCTTTTGAGAGATTAAAAAGAATTTTGTGCAAGGAAGATTGCAGCTGACCGAAATTAAATGCAGAAAGAGATAACGCAGGATTTATAGTGGTTCGATCTACTAAGATCTACATCCACTACCTTAAGCTCACATTAAAGGATTTTCAACCAGATTTCATTCATCCGACTCAATGGTATCAATCTATACCAACTATAAAAGAGGATTACCACACTTGGTTTTATCAAAACCTCTCAATCAACCGACAAATCAAGATTCACCCCAAATGAATTTTACACCACAATCTTGATACACAAAGATGATTGAGGTAATAAAGCAAAAACGGCTTACTCTTATGAGCAGATATACAAAGTAAATGAACTCAAGCAACCTTTACTTTTTTTACACAATTTGATTTTACTTTGAATTACTATAAAAAAGGAGATTTTTGTATTCTATAGAGTAAAAGTGTTTCTTAGAAGGATAGGACAAAAATATACTTTCGAATCGAGTTTTGAAACCTTTTATAGTGGCACAAAGTAGAGTTCCAACAGCTAGTTTTTCGCTACCATATTTGCCAGAGTTTTGAATTCAAGTTTTGGATAATGGTGCATCCAAAATGTAAGTCCAAAACGGCACTTTTTCAGGCAAAATCGATTTGACACTATTTACAAGATTTTAGACGAAGCTTTTGGATGTAGTCACTCAAATTACTTAATCCAAAATTTTGAGGATTTAAAACTTTAAAATCATTTTATTTTTCTGCTTCAAGGTAGAATTAAACTAAACCATAAGGTAAAGAAGACATAGGAATTTATACAGAAAATACCTTAACAAAGATTTCTAGTCTAAGGTTCTTCCATAATGAATTCTTGGTATGCAAGATCTTAAGCTCGATCTTCTACTTGATCGCCTATTCTCAAATTCTATTGCTCAAGATTTGCTTAGCAATCTTATTTGCACGCCTTGGAAGAACTGAGGTCAAACATATCCTATAACATGTAGATCATACAAGTTAGACATCATCAATGTTTGTCATAAGTCAAAACATAGGAGAACGCCCATTTGGGCTAACAATTTGATATAAATGGTTGAGATTAATTTCAAATGGATGGTTGAGATTACAATACCTGATATAGAAGTAAAAATAGAAGGCTAAGGTTTAATTAAATTAAATGGACAAGATCAAAATACAATGGCAGGCTAGAATGAGTGCAAGGTGGCGGCACCCATTAAGGGCAAAAAATGGTATCTTGCAAGCTCTTGACACATTAAGGCATGATTTAGTAAAAATCAATTTAATTGAAATAGTCTTGGTTGAAATAAAATAGTTTTGGGTCAATAAGTCAAGGGTCGGAAAGAATTTAATCTACGTCAAAATAATTCAAAAGTCCAAATTAAATTGGCTTTGGGTCAAAAGATCTAAACATTTAAAAATAGAGCATATATTTTGAAAAAATGGACATTAAGTCCTTTATAAAACAAATCCTAAAGATTTACTTTAAATATATAGTTTTTCACTAAATAGCTTGAATTAACAATTTTAATGAATAATTCTTTAATCATATCCCAAAATTATTCACTACTAGTCATCACCAAGTAATAACATATATATCCATAAGCCTTTCACATAATTTTCTCAAATGTAAACAAAACCCATAAGAATTAAACCTGCAAGTAAATATGTATCAATTAAATATGTATGCTTAAGAATAAATGCTTACTACCTCAATCCGTATGGATTTTTTGTGGGGTATTACACCAATTGTTAGGGAGACAATTTATAATAATTTATTGGCCTTATAGGTAAAAGTGTTGTAACATATAAAATAGCTCGTCCCTAAGTAGATGTAGGGAGATTTGTTCTCATTAGCAATTGTCTAGCAATTAATTGTAACTTTTTAAAGAATGATACAGCTAGACCATTTTTTGTATAAACATGAGTTACTAGATGTTCAATAATAATATCAATCGATGTGCAATAAGCATCGAAGGCATGTGAGGAACATTTTATGCCTTAATCTGGACAGATACTTTTAATAGAATAATCAAGTTGTGCTTTTAAACAAATTTATTTGGGCAAGTAATCTGGCAAATACTAGGTTGCTAGTTGATAATAAATAGAATGTGACCATCGAGTCGATATATTAATTAAAATCTTAAAGTATCTAAATTGCCTATATTGTGGATAAATTAATCCATATATATTACCTTGAATCTTTTTTAGAAATGCTAGAGATTTAACTCACACTTTCACTAGTGAAGGTTTAATAACCAATTTCCCTTAAAAACATGTAGTACATAAAATTTTATCTTAAGTAAAAAATCTTTTGAATTTTCAAAGGATGACCATGTATATTCTCAATTATTCTTGGCATCATAATAGCTCATAAATGACATAAACGGTCATAGCAAATGATAAATGTAGCAGAATCAATTAACTTCTGGTTTACTAAATGATACGCTTCAATTGCATGGATTTTTGTGCAATATAGACCAAATGAAAGAGATTGTAGCTTTTCTAATAAAATTTTGTTTCTCGAGTTTATTTGAATTATACAGAGATAAGCAAAACTATTTTCTTCTATTATTTCAAAATTGTGATACCCCAATCCCATAAGAAGTGTGAATTGTATATAAGGATGGGGTCTAAGTACTCATCGTTAACTTGGGATATCCATTTTGGCCTAACAAAGACGGTGGCCAAATAATTGACCGTGCATGCTGCTAGGCCCATAGTCATGCTCTTGAGTTCATGAGCACGGGGCGTGACATTTTGTATCAGAGTAGGTCACCAATCCCCGGTATGGGACCTAAGTGCTATATCATGCATGGTGGGAGCCACCTATAGAATCACATGCCACTTGGTTGGTCCTGAGTTTGGCCTATAGGAGACCTAAGTGCTATACTATGCGTGGTGCGAGCCCTCTATAGAATCCGATGCTGCTTGGTTCGTCCTAAATTTGACCCCTAAAGTATTGGCCCAACAAGGGCGCTTGGGCGTAAAGAAGTGGTGAATGTGATATCCCAATCCCACACAAGATTGGGATGAGAAGTATGGATGCTATATAAGCATGGACCTAAGTACTCGTTGTCAACTTGGGATATCTATTTTGGCCCAGTGAGGACGGTAGTCAAGTAGTTAACCGTGAGGGCTACCAGGGTAATAGTCACACTCTTAAGTCAGCGGGCATGGGGCATGACACTTGTCCCTACGTAACTTATGATACACATAGCATCCACTACATTTGTCTCAAAACTAAATGGCAAAATTACCTCGTGAAATTTGTATGACCACTGACGAGAAGCCTGTTTAAGCCCATAGATGGATTTTATAAGTTTACAAACTTGTTGCTTAGAATCTTTAGAATTCAAATTCTCTGGTCGTACTATATAGATTATCTCATCAATAATTCTATTGAGAAACACATTTTTTATATCTATCTCGGTGTAACTCAAAATCAAATTATGCCACTAATGCCATAATTAATCTAAAAGAGTCTTTTGAAGAAATTGGAGAGAAAGTCTCCTTATAGTCAACACCCTCCTTTTGAATAAATCCTTTAGCGACTAGACACGCTTTATATCTTTCCGTATTACCTTGTGAATCCTTCTTGATTTTAAAAACCTATTTACAGCCAATCAGTTTCACATCTTCAGGTAAAAAGACAAGATCCCAAATGTCATGGTCTGTCATGGATTGGATTTCCTCACCCATGGCATTTATCCATGTTTGAGCATTTGAGCTTGTAATGGGTTGACGGAAGGTGACTAGATCATCTACTGTTGACTCAATTCTTTCCATATGGTCGGTAAGAAACATAATATGATCATTAGGAATTGCGCTTATTCTTTCTCAAATGGGTCTTCTTAAAAGCCCTGGTTCTTGAGATTGTTGAGATTGCTCCTTAGGAATAACTAGTTGAGGAGTGACTATATGATTAGGATCAAGCACAGCTTGTTGATCTAAGTTAGGAGAAAATTCAACATTATCTTGTGTTGGTTGTTGTTGTCAAACACTAACAGGTATAGAAACCTATACATGTTCGGGAACAAGTATAGGAAGAGAAATAGATTTTTCCTCTAGGACAATGTTTCTTACTTCATCTTCCCTTTTAGCCTCAAAATCCTCAAAGAACCGGGCATTTCCCGTCTCAAAAAATGTTCTACTGTGGGAATCGTAAAACTTGTAACCTGGTGACCATTCTGAGTATACAACAAAATAACAATTAAAATAGTATCTGATCCATTGCAGCTTATACATTTCAACATCTAGTGTCTAGGATAAATTGTTTTTCTCACTAATATCAAGAGTTGCAAGCTCAAGTTAGTGAGATTCACCATGCTAACACAAAATTAAATTTAAAAAAAAAATATCTTTCTTCATTTTGTTTATAAACTTAAAAAATCCGGCCGCTTGATAGTAAGCTTCGACATAGCAGCTTGGTAGTATCAGTTTTATTATAAATTCAATAGAATTACTTTGGTAGAGTTTCGTACTAATAACGTATTGTAAATTTGATTTGAAATAAAGTCAGTAAATAAATTGTAAAAGCTATAAAGTAAAGAACTTATAGGAAAAGAGAAATAAGATAATCACTTAGATTTAAAATTGATATATTGCTTTTTTTTTACATAAAACTCGTATTTATAATAGTTTAGATACACCATCTTAAAGGATAAAAAGATAAATCTAATAAATACGGTTTTACTTAATGACTTTAGAAAAACAAACAATCGCTTTTATACTCTAGATAAAAGGATATTATCTGAAAATTAACATCGATGTCCTTTTGATTTTATAACATTGTAAAAATATAAGAAAATGAAAGTAACAGTTGAGACGAATCATCGGCTTTTCTTTGGATACCAATTTGTTTTTTTTTTTTTTTTTTCTCTTGAACAAGTAACTAAGGTCTTTATGAATCATGTGAAAAACTTTGGATATTTTGTCAAAGAATGCAGCTCCAGAAGAAGCGAAAGCAATTGCAGAAGCAGGCCAAGGATGCTTCTAAATATGCAGGTAAACAGCCTCAAAGTTCCGTCCCTATTGCTTACCGATATATTGACTTTGTGGAGGATTTTAATGAGGAAGATTTTATACCTATTCGATCTTATCGAGAAGAAAAGAAAAACAAAGAATATGCTCTCTCAAATCGCAATACTATTAGAAGATACTTAGGTAGAGGTTTTAGGATTTAATATTTTTACTTTTAAGGCCTTTGGCTCTTGTTTTATCTTTTTGTACTTTTTAAGAAATAAATAAAATTTTTACCTTTTAAGCGGTTGATTAAAAAAGAAAGAAAAAATGTGAATTGTTTTCATGTAGTGTGTGCAAATCTTCGTCTTCTCTCGGAATAATATAAATTAGCAATTGATTACCAATTGTACTTTTTTATTAAAAAAAATACACTATATTATTAAATTATTGAAAGATAATTGCATCAATAATATGATTTTTTTAAAAAAAAGAGAGAGAGAAATTGGTGTTCCCAAAAATGGTATAGTGTTTAGAGATTAAAATAAGTGATCGATTGCAGGCATCAGTTATTAAGTTTTGATCATTTTCCATAAAGAAGGTCATTTTTAAAGTTCTAGGAATATAAAATTGGCCACGAGTACCATTTCTGGCTTTCACAAAATAACGAATATTTTCAAAAGACAAATTAGTAGTACATGGTCAGCCGTGCCCCTTACTGCCATTAACAGTTAACTGGATCACAAAAGAGAGATTAACATTTATATTATTCATTAACTATAATAAGTCATTCTAAAAACTACTGTGAAACGTGGAAGGATCGAAAGCTGTCTTCTTTGGATAGTGTTTGCAAATACCAATCAGTCAAGATTTCGAATTCCCCATTTGAGTGGAGGATACTGGAAACGTGGAAGGATCCAAGGCTGTCTTCTCCATTTAGCTTGGTCTACTAATTTCCTTCTGAGTGTGTTATAACTCTAATGAATGAGTTAATCTGAACTCAAACCTTTGAAAAGGTTAACTGTATGCTGCAGTGGTTATATATATAACTTTGTCAATTCGAAACACATGAAATTGTATTACTGATTTAAAAAGAAAAAAAAAGAAGAAATTCTCCAAAAAGATTTCTACCATGTTCAGCATTATCATATTAAAGTGTTCAGCAAATTCACCGTGAAAACTTTCAGCATTATGTACAGCAGCATGACCTTACAATTAACTGAAAAGCATGAATATTGTTTTGCCTGAAAAAGTAGAGCAGTGCAGCCAACAATGGCCGGGGAGAAAACTAGCAGAACATTGAAATGTGGAAGCAAATAAACAAATTTTTTAGTCATTTGTTATAAATATATAATTGAAATCAAATTACCAACATATCCATGAGTCATATTACCTATGACAACGAATAGACTACTTAATTTCCCTCTCCTAACTCACCTTTATGCTTGTATATGGTTTTCAATATTTGTAATAACTCATTAATTTATACAAAAATCATTCGCTCCATCCCCATGGAAACAATTTCGTGCAATCAATCGCCTTAACTTCTTCATTCATTATTAGCAAATAATCGTGTATCTTCAAAGAAAGTAACACATGCATAAATTTTTTTACATCAAAAACTCTTCAGGATAAAATCATGCATAACTTTTTTCAGATCCTTATTATTACACAAGGAATTTTAATATTATCAAATTCTTATTACATAAATTTTTAATACATTATTATTATTATTATTATTATTATTATTATTATTATTATTATTATTATTATTATTATTATTATTATTATTAATTTTATCCCTTTCGCTCTTAAGAAAATTGACTTCCTTTTTATTTTGAAATGTCCCAAAAAATTAATACTTTTCTTAAAAATAGTTTTTAATATATTATTTTTATATATTTAAATTTAATACAAAGTATTTTAAGATTCATATATTTTTTATTTTTGTTATACTATATTATTATTATATTATAATTTTTAATTTTATATAAAATTAATCTCGTATGAAATTAAATATTTTAGGGCGAAAATAGTATACAAAAAGAATAAAATTATTGGTCCGAATTTCTTAATCATCGCAAGCAATACATGGACATGACTCGTGAGAACATATTAAAATGTCTTAGGGCCCCGCTCACACCGAACTTGCGAAAATTCATATATTTAAAATTGCATCTCAAACGCTATAAATTGAGCACATTTTAGGCAATTGAAATTCAATTCCTTCACAAGATACAAGAGTTCCTTTAGGCACAAATCCTATGGCTAAGCTTGCTATCTTCGTTCTTCTTTTGATCGCTGCCTCTGCAGGTCAGGTCCTCTCACTTTCTTTCGTCATATGTGGTTAGAATGTTGAATGTGATTTTCACCCACGTTATTGTATGCTGCAGTTTCTGAGGCTCGCGGTACAGCTGCAGCTCAGGAAGAATTAGCTGAGGAAGAATTGTCCGAAATCGAAATGTTAAGGGAGACTCTTCCAAATTCAGAGATTATAACCACTCTAATACAATCATCTGACGACGCCGAAAACAAATGTTTTCCTTGCCCTGGACGCTGTTTTCGTGGCCGTAAGTGTTGTAGCCCGTGTAGGTGCGTAAGGGGTTGGTGCCGACGGTTTGCAGCAGATCTCCCTGAAGCTTATTAGCAAAATGAGATGCCTAAATAAATGCTTCTACAGAGTACTGTGTGTTGTCTCTGTTGTTTGAATAAATAAATGCAGTGCGGACTGCTTCTACAGAGGTGTTGTCTCTGTTGTTTGAACAAATAAATGCAGTGCGGACTGCTTCTACGGAGTACTGTGTGTTGTCTCTGTTCATATTGCTTGTTTGAATAAATAAAATGCAGTGCGCACTGCTTCTACAGAGTACTTGTTCAATGGAATCCTTTCATTTCATTTCTTTTTTTATCAACGATCATCCATCAACCTAGTTTTTTAGTTTAATCTGTAACCATGATTTCATGCTTAAGTAGCTAAAAGTAAATGAACGGATTGGAAAAATGTTGTTCTTCTACAGATTCAATGTACTTGGAGGACTCACACTACACCCTGACGAATCAAATTGTCCATCGACATTGAATCAATCGAATAACAGTGAAAAAATATGGATTTGTTATAAAATTTGAGTAGTGTTATAATAAAATGTATACACTACACACTAAGAAAATTCTAACTATTTTTGCACAAGAATTTTTTCAAACTTCTCTCTTTCTTTTTCTCACAATTTTCTCACAATTCCTTCACAAAATGATGGTATATTTCAAGCTTAGAGAATAGCTCTATTTATAGAGCTCTTAATTAGTGGAATACATCATCTTCTACTAATCTTAATTAGTGGTGTCTCTACTAAACGGTGGACATCCATAAAAATCTATAATTAGTGGAACTTCCACTAATTCCCTCATAATTCACATAAATCCATAATTAGTGGAGCTTCCACTAATTCCATTCACAATATATTCATAACACTCCCCTTTAGATGTCCATCCATTATATAAAGAATATGCCTCGTTAAAACCTTACTAAATAAAAATTCAAGTAGGAAAAAAATCTAGTGAAGGAAAAATAGTACACTATTCTATATGTCTATTTAATACTCTACCTAATGAGATGATTCTTTTAAATATTTGAACCGACGCATACCAATTTTATATATCAACTTCTCAAATGTTACGAATCGATAAAGTTTTCGTGAAAATATCTCGCGAGGTTGTCACATGACCGAATTTGTAGCACATCAATTTCACCTTTCTTCTCGGAGTTCATGAATAAAGAAGAATTTTAGTGAAATATGTTTTGTCCGATTTCTTTTAATATTTTCTCATCGTAATTGAGCTATACAAGCCGCATTATTTTCATAAATAGGAGTTGGAATATCTTTGATAAATGATAATCCACAATCAAGCTTCGGATATAATGAATCATTGATCTTAACCATACACATTCTCGACTTGCTTCATGAATGGCTATAATTTTAGCATGATTTGAAGAAGTAGCTACTATAAATTGTTTTGTAGAACGCCATGATATAGCAAGATTTCCACATGTAAATAGATAGCCCGTTTGAGAACGTACTTTATGTGGATCAGATAAATAACCAGTATCTGCATAACCTATAAATGTTGGGCTGGTTTTATTTGAATAAAATAATCCAAGATTAATTGTACCTTGGAGATATCGAAGGACTTATTTAATTCCATTCCAATGCCGTCGTGTTGGTGAAGAACTAAATCTTGCTAATAAATTGACAGTAAAGACAATATCAGGCCGTATATTATTAGCAAGATACATTAATGTACCAATTGCACTGAGATATGGTATTTCAGGACTAAGGAGTTCTTCATTAGCTTCTTTAGGTTGGAAAAGATCTTTATTCACATCTAATGACCGAACGATCATTGGAATACTCAATAGATGTGCTTTGTCCATATAAAATCTTTTTAGAACTTTTACTATATATATTAATTGATGAATAAATGTTCCACTTTCCAGATGTTCAATTTGTTAACTAAGGCAAAATTTAGTTTTCCCAAAATCCTTGATTTCGAATTCTCTTTTTAAATAATCAATTGTTTCTTGGAGTTCTTCAAGAGTTCCAATAAGATTAATATCATCAATATATATAACTAATATCACAAATTTAGAACCAAATTTCTTAATAAAAACATATGAACATACCTAGTCATTTTTAAATCTTGTTTTCAACAAAAATTCTTTAAGACGATTGAACCACATGCGCCTAAATTGCTTCAGGTCATATAATGATTTCTACAACTTGATGAAGTAATTTTTATGAGGATAATGTTTATATGCTTCAGGCATGCAAAATCCTTCGGGGGATTTTCATGTAAATATTATTTTTTAAATTTCCATACTAGTAAGCATTGACAATATCTAATAGGCGCATATCTATTTTTTTATATACTGCCAAACTAATAAGATATCGGAGTGTAATAGAATCAACAACAGGAGAATAAGTTTCATTATAATCAATACCTGGTCTTTTGTGAAAAACCTTAGGCTCCTAATCGTGTTTTATATCGTACGATTTCATTATTTTTATTGCGCTTTACACAAATATCCATTTGTAGCCAACAGGTTTTACACTTTCCGGTGTTTGGACTGTAGGTCCAAAGACTTCACGTTTTGTCAGTGCATTTAACTCCGATTGAATCGTATCTTTCCATTGTAGCCAATCTTTTCTATGCCGACATTCATCAATTGATATTGGTTCAGGATCATCACTATCCTGTATAACATCAAGAGATCTATTATATACAAACATATTATCAATAATTGTTTCTATCCGATTCCAACTTCTACCGAGAGTGGTATAATTAATAGAAATTTCAGTGTTACTTTCATCAACTTATAATTCTTTGTCATCAGTTTTCTCTTGGCCTTTATCATTCATTTCTTCAATATGATCTTCTGGATCATTTAATCTTCTTTTTTTTCGAGGATTTTTATCTTTAGAACTAAGAGGTCGGCCACGCTTCTGGCGTGCTTTTGACTCAACAATTATAGGTATAATATTTTGTTCTACTAGAGCTTCCATTCGAATAGGAGCATTTATAACTACAATATGCGATTTTGTAACTCTTCCGAGTCAACAAAAGTGTCTAACATTTGATTTGCAATACTTTGCAAATGAAATATCTTTTGAATTTCAAGTTCACATGTGCTTGTGCACGGATTAAGATAATTTAATGATGTTGTCCAAGTAGGATATTTCTTAGGCTGTTTATGTTCTCCCCCTAATTTAGGGAATAATGATTTATCAAAATGACAATCAGCAAATCTTGCTGTAAATATATCTCCTGTCATGGGTTCAACATACCCGATAATAGAAAGAGAATCATATTCAACGTATATCCCATTTCTTCTTTGAGGACTCATCTTCGTACGTTGGTTTGGTGCAATTGGAACATATACAGCATACCCAAAAATTCTTAAATGAGCAATATTTGATTCTGAACCAAAAGCCAATTGTAAAGGAGAGAATTTATGATAACTAGCTGGCCTTATACATACACGTGCTGCAGCATGTAAAATAGCATGTCCCCAGACAGATGTTGGGAGATTTGTTTTCATTAATAGTGGTCTAATAATTAATTGTAATCTTTTAATAAAAGATTCAGTAAAACCATTTTGTGTATGAACATGAGCTACATGATGTTCAACATTAATTCCAATTGACATTCAATATGCATCAAAAGTATGTGATGAAAATTCTCCAGTATTATCCAAACGGATATTTTTAATGTGATGGTCAGAAAATTGTACTCATAATTTAATTATTTGAGTAAGTAATCTCACAAACATCAAGTTGCGAGTAGATAATAAACACACATGTGACTATTAGGATGATACATCAATTAAGACCACAAAATATTTGAACGGTCCACATGGTGGATCAATAGGTCCACAAATATCTCCGTGAATCCGTTCAAGAAATGTAAGACTTTCAGCTCCTACTTTTACTAGTGATGGTCTAACAATTAATTTTCTTAAGGAACATGTAGCACATGAGAATTTTTTTGATGCCAATATCTTTTTTTTTTAATGAATAACTATATGTATTCTCAATTATTCTTCTCATCATGATAGATCCCGAATGACCCAACCGGTCATGCCAAATGCTAAAAGTAGTAGGATTAGTAAACTTTTGGTTTATGAGATGATGAATTTCAATTGTATCTATTTTTGCAAAATATAGACCAATAGAAAAAGACTGCAGCTTTTTCTAATACTGATTTCTTACCCAAATTAATTTGAGTAATATAAAGATACTCAATACCATTTTTCTCATTTATTTCAACATGATATCCATTTCTACGAATATCTTTAAAATTCAATAAATTTCTTTTGAATTTTGAGAAAAATAGTACCTTATCAATAGTAATTGTTGTTCCTTCAGGCAACAATATACTAGCTCTTCCAGAGCCTTCAATCACATTTGTACTACCGATTATCGTATAAATATTTATTTTTCCCATTTTAAGATAAGAAAAATATTTCTCAATTTTTAATATAGTGTGTGTAGTTCCACTATCAATAATACATACATCATCATTAACTACAGTCATCTGAACAAAAATATATATGCGAACATAAATATTATTAGAATATAATAAAAATTCAAAAATATCAGGGTGAGGCATTAGTTCTTTAGATACTGTCATCACCAATTAAATGGTCTATCCTACCATCTGGGTGTTCAAAAAAATCCGATACATCCATATGTGTAATATTGATATTAAGATCTTCAGGATCAATATCATCATCCTCAGCATCATTCATTAGATGTTGAGAAAAATTTGCTTCAATATTTTAATTCTTCTTTTTCAGTGAAGCTTGATATAACTCTACTAAATGCTTGGTCGTACGACGTTACGTGACCAATGACCTTTCATGCCACATCTATAACATGTATCCTCATAATTTTCTTCCATTTCTTTTTCTTTTTCTTTTTCCTTATGATCTTTTCTGTTCTACTTTAGGTGGCCAGTATTTCTCACGGTTTGATTATAATTGTTATAAGGGAAATATCGAACATGTCCACGACCATAGCCACGACCATGGTCACGGCCATAACCACGACTACGATTATAACGATGGCTTTGTTGGAGCTAACAGCATTCATTTCTGGGAGTACTGTTGAGCTAGTTGGTCTGACTTCATGATTTCTCAATAATAACTTATTATTTTTCTCTACAATGAGGAAGGCAATAATTAAATCTGTAAATTTTGTATACCCTTTTTTGCGATATTGTTGTTGCAGGACAATATTCAAGGCATGAAAGGTAGAGAATGTTTTCTCCAGCATATCTTCATTAGTAACTTTTTATCCGTATAATTTTAACTAAGAAGTAATTTTATACATAACAGAGTTATATTCATTCACGGTTTTAAAATCTTGCAACCTCAAGTGCAACCATTCATACCGTGCAGTGGGTAGTACGACCATCTTCAGGTGGTCAAATCTTTCTTTTAAATTTATCCACATGACATATGGATCTTCTTCTGTAAGATATTCTATTTTCAAATTTTCATCAATATGACGACGGGTAAAAATCAAAGCTTTGGCCTTTTGTTGTGCAGATGCACTATTATTTTCTTGAATAGTTTCACTAAGGCCTTCAGCATTTAAATGCATTTCTGCATCGAGAACCCATGACATATAATTTTTTTCAGCAATACCAAGGGTTACAAATTCAAGTTTAGCCAGGTTAGCCATAGGGATCAATAAATGTGTACCTGTCTTCTGGCTTGTGTAATGATAGAGACTCGTGCTTTAGTGTTCTGGCTTTTGTAACAACACAGATTCGTGCTGATAACGTGTTATAAAATTTGAGTAGTGTTAGAATAAAATCTACACACTACACACTAAGAAAACTCTAACTATTTTTGCACAAGAATTTCTTCAAACTTCTCTGTTTCTTTTTCTCACAATTCTTTCACAAAATAATGGTATATTTCAAGCTTAGAGAATAACTCTATTTACAGAGCTCTTAATTAGTGGAATACATCATCTTCCACTAATCTTAATTTGTAGTATCTCTACTAAATGGTGGACATCCATAAAAATCCATAATTAGTGGAGTTTCCACTAATTTCCTCATAATTAACATAAATTCATAATTAGTGGAGCTTCCACTAATTCCATTCACAATATATTCATAACAATTCTTAATATTTGATGGTTGACAGTGATAAAGCTATAAAAATCATTTCAAATCAGTCTTGGCAATTTACTTAATTAAGCTGGGATAAAGTGGGCGGTATTGCACCATCCTCGACCTATATGTTTTATACTTTGTTTTCACTTTATTGTTATTCCAGTCTACTTGAATTGCTAAATTGTATTATATCATTTTACAAACTACATGATTTCTTGTTTATCTACTTGAATTGCCATCCCTATTTCAAATGATTAATTAGACGCTTCTACGTTTCCAAATTTGTCTACGTTTTAGTGCAACAACTCAGTGATGAGTATCTATTCATAGATAGAGTGTGAATCGGGGAAAAAAAATGTTAACAATAATATTAATAAAATGCAATAAGTAGAGTACCTACTCATTTAAGTTCCTACAGGTCAATTATCTTAACTATAGGGAATCTCTCTTCAATAGAGGAAAATGTTAGAGGAAAAGCGTGTAAGATGAGCGAAACCAAAAATTCAAACCTGGGAGCAAATGAAATCAAAGCTAAAGAAGTAATTTCTGCTAGCAGATTACCTAATGACCTTGTCTAAAAAGTTTTATAAACTTTGACAACGCGATATGAGTGTAGAGGAATACAATTTATCCATTTGCATTGGACTTAATAAATGAATTTAATGAACAATTAATAACTAGATACCTACCACACTACAGGAAAATTTGCATTTTGTGACAGCAAAGAGAAACGGTCGCTATTTCCGACAGCAAAAGACTTTTTTTTTTTTTTTATTGGCGGATTTGTGACGGCCATTTGATTAACACCATTAAAATTAAGTTCACAATTAATTTAGCGACGGCTTAACGACAGTCATTTAATTAATGATATTATAATTAAGTTTATAATTTTGTTTGCGATGGTTTTGCGACAGTGAGTTTGCGACAGTTTTTTGACCAATTTTTAATTTTTTTTAAAAAAATTAATTATTAAAATTTTAAAACATTTTAAAATTTAATTGTTATTTTAAATCAGCCCCAACTCAACCCGATAGCCCTGCCATGGGCTGACCCCCGACCCGACATGGAACAAATTCCGACCCAACCACAACCTGGAACCAATTCTGTAGGTCGTCACAATCTCTCTCGCTAATAATTATTGAAATTGTTATTATCGTAGAGCATAAGCTCCACCACTAGGCTATGTAAATTCTTGTGTTTATTTTCACCTTATCTTAATTATATAGTATATTATATTATATAGAATATTAATATCTTCTTTTAATTAATAAAATATATTATATCATATATTATATTTATATTATATTATATATATATATATATATATTCTACTTAACAGTGTTTTTTCGTGCATTCTACTATTCAATTAAATAAAGTAAAAACTTATATCCAAACTTTAGATATGAGATATTGTATAGTACATATCTATACTATATATATGATTTTTTTTAGATACATAGTACGTACTTATAATATATATATATATATATATATATATATTAATATAGCATATATATATTATATGATTTTTTTAAATACATAATATGTACATAATATATATATATATATATATTCATATATATATATATATTTATAAAATTAATATATATACATACATATAATACAAATTTATTTATGTTGGTATATGTGTGTGTGTCAATATATATTAATATATACATATATACTCATATATATATATATATATATATATTAATATATACACATATATTAATATAACATATTTAAATTATATATACATAGATATAAAGATGTTAATATACTTTTTAATATACTAATAAATAAATATATATATATATATATATATAAAATATACATATACACATATATGTACATATTCATACAAATTAATATATACACATACAATTATATATTTTATTTATGCTACTATGTGTTTGTCTATATATTTTAATATATATATATATTCACATATATATATACATTCACATATATATATACATATTTATATATTAATATATATGCATTTATATACATATATAGTTAATAAAACCTTAATCCCCCACAAATGCATCACAATTAGTGAGGGTATTGCGATGAATTTTAGAAGTCATCTCTAAATTGTCGCTAATATGGAGGGTTTTGTGACGGTTACTCAAAAATTCTAAAAAATTAAATTTATTATCGAGCCGTCGCAATTAGCAAGGGTTTAGCGATGGCTTTTTCAAGTTTTCACTAAACCGTCACTAATTTACAAGGATTTTGCGGCGATTCTTTTGAAAATCTTAACAAACTAAATTTATTATCGAGTCATCATAAATCCATCGCAATTAACAAGAGTTTTGTGATGATTTTTTTGAAATTTGTTTTAAAAATTAAATTTATTATCGATCTGTTGCAAATCTGTCACAATTAGCAAGGGTTTTATGACATTTCTTTTGAAAATATTTAAAAAATTAAATTTATTATTGAGGCTTCGCAAATCTGTCGAAATTAACGAGGATTTTGCTAACAGACGCTAATTTACAAGGAGTTTGCAATGGTTCTTTTGAAAATCTTAAAAACATTAAATTTATTATCAAACTATCACAATTAGCGAGGGTTTTGCGACATTTTTTTAAATTATTTAGTGTTAAGTATAATTACCAAAAGCTAGTGCTAAACCGTCACTAATTTGCAAGGGTTTTGCGATGGTTCCTTTGAAAATCGTAAAAAATTAAATTTATTATCAAGCCATCCCAAATTCGTCACAATTAGCAAGGGTTTCACGATGGTTTTTTTAATTATTTAGTTTTGATGTATAATTACAAAATTCCGTCACTAATCCATCGCAATTTGCAAGGGTTTCTTTGAAAATTCTAGAAAAATTAAATTTATTATCAAGCCTTCACAAATCCGTCGCAATTTGTGAGGGTTTTACAAATGCATTTTTTAATTACTTAGTTTTAATGTATAATTACAAAATCCCATCACTAATTTGCGAGGGTTTTGTGATAGTTCTATTGAGCCGTCACAAATCAATCGTAATTGGTGAGGATTTTGCTATAGCCATAGCAAATCGATCACAATTAGTGATGATTTTGAGATGGCTGGTCAAACCTTATCGCTGTTTTTATTGCCATCGCTGTCCCATTGCAAATCCGTCGCAATTAGTGATGGTCATGCAGCCATCGCAATATTCCATCACAAATCATAATTTTTCCTGTAGACTGAGGTTTGAAAATTGTTGTGTAAGAAGAGATGGCCATCGCACGTCTTAGTAACTTGAAATGTGCCTTTCAATATGATTTCACGGCCTAAGAGCATATTTCACGTTACAGGCCAAGATGACTAATTTCTAGTCGATATAATGTTGCAGCTAATCAGTCAAATATTGCTAAAATATCCAGTTTGAGGTCCAGCAACTCAAATGTTAGAGGTAGAGTTGCAGCATCTACAACAAGGAATATAGCAAGGACGGTAATGGAGGCTCCTCGAGCAAAGAACGGAAAAGAAATAGGTCCTTATGCTACTTAACTCAATGATGAGTATCTAATCATCGATAGAGTGTGAATCGAAAAAACAAAAATGATTACTATAATATTAATAAATTGCAATAACTCAAGGCTAGAATACCTACTCATTTAATTAACCACGGGGAATCGCTCTTCAATAGTGGAAGAGGTTAGAGGAATAGTGTGTTGGATGAGCAAAAACAAAAATTCAAACCTAGGAACAAATGAAATTAAGACTAAGGAAGCAATTTCTGCTAGCACATTATATAATGATCTTGTATGTGAAGTCTTATAAACTTTGACAACGCGATATGAGTTTAGAGGAATACACTTGGAATAAAATATATCCATTTGCATTGGTCTTTACTAATGAATTTGATGAACAATTGATGGCTAGATACCTATCGGGTTTGAAAATTGTTGTGCAAGAAGGGATGGGTATCGTGCATATTAGTAACCTAAAAGATGCCTTTCAATACGATTTGAAGGCTGAAGATCGTATTTCACATTGCCGGCCAAGATAACTAGTTTCTAGTAGATATAATGTTGCAGCTAATCGGTGAAATATGTTAGAATTTGGACTTCAGTCATGAACATATGCATATTATTATTTAGTATTTGGATATATAGACATATATGTATCTCTAAATTAATTGTGTCATTTTTATTGTTATGAAATTTAAGGCGTAATTATAGTGATTTATATTTAATTATATAGATACATTATTTTAATAAAGTGTGGAGTTATTTATAATATGTAGAAACTCAAGAATGTAGTTGTAAAAAACTATGATGGGATAATAGAGTTGTGGTCCTTAATTACACATACTAAAAACCCTAAACACCTTTTGGAGTTCCCATCTCTCTCCGAGGAAGAAGGTCGCGAATGTAACATTCAGAAGAACCAAAGAGTCCGAATTTGTGATCGTTAATCATTATGGATCAAGGTACGTTTTTGTATATTTTGTATCCAAATAATCTTTTGAGTAAGGTCTTGTTTTTGGAGAATTCGATTGAGTAAATTTCTATAATTTTCATCAATGCTATCAGAGCCACCTTACATTGGATATTATTTGATTTTTTATTGTAAATTTTATATGATTAAATCTTATATATGTTTATGTATTAATATTAAATCTTTTATACATATATTAGTTGAGCAAGTTGTAAAACTAATATATTTATATTTATGGTGAATGATTTGATTAATTTAGAATAATTTTATAATTATATTTTTTATTCGATGAATATATATATATATATATATATATATATATATTATAGTATCAAGTCATGCAATAAAAAAAATAGATTACGTCTTTATATTTCCTATTTGATTTATAATAATAATAATAATAATAATAATAATAATAATAATAATAATAATAATAATAATAATAATAATAATAATAATAATAATAATAATAATAATAATAATAATAATAATAATAATAATAATAATAATAATAATAATAATAATAATAATAATAATAATAATAATAATAATAATAATAATATGGATAAAGTATTTGGGCGCACTGGAGAGAAGCCGAACAATTTCGAGCACTCGGCATAGCTTCGACTATGAAGAATCCCAACAACAAGGAGCCAAGAAATTTCGGCCGCTGAGGTCCCGGAATCTTCACACGGAATTCACGGAATTTTGGTAAAGAACTGATGTTTCACGTTTGTGAAGAATTCATGTTGCTGCTTCGGTCTGCCCAAGCATTTGGTGAAGAATTCATGGGCCCATATCATTTGGGCAATGTTGTTTGGGCATTGGTCTGCCCAAACATTGGGCTAACAATCCTCCTCTAATTAAATTTTTTTAAAGGAAAAAAAAATGGAGAAAGATGGCACATTCATTTGGGAGTTGAACTTGAACCTAGGTCTCTATGTTGAAAGGGCAAAGTGCTAACCCATTGTACCAGCAAAGGTCTTCTGCTATTATGTTGTACTACAATTAATTGATATTGCATATTGAAGACTTGGCTATTTTATTAGTCAATTAATTTATTCAATTGTAATTTTGCAATTTCATTTTTGTGTCTGGGATGACCATAAAATTATTCTTTACTTATACTTTTTTTTTAAATTAGTATATTATTTTTGAATTACATATCATTCATAATAATATGTCATATAGTTTGCATTACCATTGCTCTATATATTATTTAGTTATGCATAATTTTTAAACTTAAAAATTAATTAATTTTTATACAAAACAATTTAAGGATACTCTAACGAGCGTATCTATTTGTTTATCCTTCCAAAGTAGGCTCTCCCATGGAAGCTTTTTGACAATGAACTAATTAGATGTTGTGTTTTTTGTCAATCATGCGAATAGCAATTGGCCCAGAGGAAGGTTGCTATTGACAAGTGGAGAAACTCAAACACATATAGTAATGATCACGTAATGGTTAATAAGGACTGTAGTTGATATTAAGTAGGCCCAAAAAAGACTTAGTACATGACTAGATTTTAGTATTAGCGCTTGATTACTACACCAAGGAGATCACTTGTAAGTTAACTCTTTGCCCAAAGACTAGACTTAATGTTACACTAGCCATCTTGTGATAGGGTTGCTATTGATGAAAATTAATGGAATTAACTCAATCAAATTCTCAAAGAGCAAAGACCTTGCTCAAAAGATTATTTAGATAGAGAAGATGCAGAAGTGTATTTTGATCCATAATAATTAGCGGCTATAAATCTAGGCTCGTTGGTTCTTCTAATTGTTATCTATGCAGCCTTCTTCCTCAAAGAGAGATGGGAATTTCAAGAGGTGATTAGGGATTTTAGTACATACAATCAGGACCACAATCCTATATTTAAATTATTGTGTAGTTGCTAAAACAGCCCGTCATAATTTTTTTCAACTACACCCTTGTACATATTCTAAATAACTCCACACTTTATTAAGATGATGGACCCATATACTTAAGTATAGATCACTATAATTGGGCCATAAACTTCATAACAATAAAATCACATAATTAATTTAATGATATATGTTCGTTTACATGTCCAAATGCTAAATAATAATGTGCATGTACTCATGACTTAAGTCCAAATTCTAACAATCTCTCACTTGGACGTGTGTTCATATGCGCAAACAATATACCAAATAACTATGTGAAAGTAATGATCAATATAGGTACTTGCAAACTTTAGTTTGTCATCTTAAACTAACCCTGTCCATTAGTTTCGTTAATACATGGATTAAAGAGGCATTCACTGCATTAAAAGCGCAACTAAACCCAACATTGGTCACATATATTAAGTCAACTAAATGACCTGGATTGAGTGTGGATGTGTCGCATGGAAATTACATGTTAATGTGAGCTATACATGTCTATTTCCAACTGGTCTACATGAGATAATTTAACCAAATATAACATCTAAGGTGGAAACGAATAACTGAACTCTATTGTATTAATGAACAAATGGTATTAATGTATATCATCATAACAACATTAATAAGAGTAATGAGCATAAATGTAAGTTATAAACTCCCACTAAATTCAGATACCCTCTAGAGATACAACACCCATACTAGTAGTGTGCTATACAAAGGCTTCCGGCATTAGAGCTTTAATAAGCAAATCCGCAAGCATGGAGCCTGTCCCAATAAGCTCAATACTAACTATACCATTACGAACTCACTCTTTTAGGAACTTGAGGTCTATGTATTTAAACTTTGTCGAACTCTTGTTGTTATTTGAAAAGTCTATAGCTTTATTCTCACAAAATAATTTAAGTGGTTTCTTGATCCCATCAATCATGTGTAGTCCTCAAACAAAATTTTGTAGCCAAATAGCTTAATTTGATGCCTCATAGCATGCTACAAATTCTGCCTCTACAATGGAAGAAGCAATGAGGTTCTATTTGGCACTCTTCCATGATATTGCTTCACTAGCGAGTCTAAAAATATATCATAATGTTGATCTCATGCTATCTTAACATCCACCTAAATCGGAATCTGAAAACCTAATGATCTCAGGTTTATCTGACTTTCTATAAATGAGCATGTATTACTCTGTTCTCTACAAATACCTCATGAATCTTTTAGCTACTTGACAATGAATGAGGCCCAAATTGCTCAAATATTTTCCTAGCATTCCAACTATGAAGGCAAGATATGGACGAGTGCAGACTATGCATACATAAGACTTCCAAATGCTAAAGCATAAGGAATGTCTCTCATTTTCTTGGATTCAAGGTCACTTTAGGGCATCGTTTGTTGCTAAATTTATCTACTTTAGCCTTAGGGGAATCGAGTGGTTTATATTTTTGTATCCCAAATCGTTGTAGTACCTTATCAACGTAAGTCTTTTGTGATAATCTAAGCATTCCTTGAGAACGATATTGATGGATTTAGATTCCTAATACAAAAGTTACCTCACCAAGATCTTTCATCTCAAATTGCTTTGAGATAATTTTTTTGGTTTCATACATTAATCTTACATCATTACGAGCTAGCAAAATATCATCCACGTAAAGTACTAAAAAGATGTACCTATTCCCACAAAACTTGTGATACACACAATCATCCACTGCATTTATCTCAAAATCAAATATCAAAATTACATCGTAAAATTTGTAGTACAACTGACGGGAAGCCTGTTTAAGCCCATAGAAGGATTTCATAAGTTTACAAACCAATTGCTTCAAATTTTTAGAATCTAAACTCTCCGATTGTGCTATATAGATTATCTCATCAATGTTTCTATTAAAAAACATAGCTTTGACATCCATCTCGGTGTAGCTCAAGATCAACTTATGCCACAAAATGCCATAATTATTCTAAAAGAGTTTTCGAAGAAACTCGGAGAGAAAGTCTCCTTATAGTCAATGCCCTCCTTTAGAATAAATCCTTTAGCGTCCAGTATGCACTTTATATGTTTTCACATTACCTTGTGAATCCTTTTTGGTTTTAGAAACCTATTGACAACCAATCGGTTTCACACCTTCGAGTAAAGAGACAAGATCCCAAATGACATTGTTTTTCATGGATTGGATTTCTTGACCTATAGCATTTATCCATGTTTGAGCATTCGAGCTTTCAATGGCTTGACAAAAGGTAACTCGATTATCTACTATTGAGTCAATGCTTTCCATATGCTCGATAAGAAAAATAATGTAATCATGAAGAATTGCACTTCTTCTTTCTCAAAGGGATCTTCTTAAAAGCACTACTTCTTGAGGTTATTGAGATTGCTCCTTAAGATTACCTGGTTGAGGAGTGACTGTATGATAAGGATCAAGCACAGCTTGTTGATCTAAGTTAGGAGGAAATTCAACATTATTTCGTGTTGGTTGTTGTTGTTGAACACTATTAGTAAAGAAACTTGTGCATGTTCGGGAACAACTATAGGAAGGGAAATGGATTTTTTTTTTTCAAAGACAATTTTTCTTACTTCATTTTCCCCTTCAACCTCAAAATCCTCAAAGAACCGAGCATTTCCCGTTTCAAATAAGGTTCTACAATAGGAATCATAAAACTTATAACTCCGTGACCATTCAAAGTATCCAACAAAGTAACAACTAACTATTCTTGCAACTAATTTCTTTTCATTGGGCCTATAAGGCCTTACTTTATCTGAATATCCCCAAACTTGTAAATGCTTTAACACAAGTTTCTTACCTATCCATAACTTATATAAGGTTTTGGTCGTTGCATTAGCTGGTACGTTATTTAACATGTAGACTCGCCATTTTAAGTGCATCCCTCCGAGTGTGATTATAGTAAAGAAGTATTACAAATCATACTTCTCTCTATGTCCTTAAAGGGTCTATTTCATCTTTCAGCAACTGTATTCATGCTAGGAGATCCCGACATAATATACTAAAGGTCGATCCCACACTTTTCTCAGAATTTAGCAAATAGCCCTATACGCTATTCATTTGACCTGTCATTTCTGCCCTAGTATTCACCACCACGGCCAGATCTGACGTATTTAATCATTTTACCTAGTTGATTTTCAACTTCGGCTTTAATTGCTTTGAACTTGTCCAACGCTTCTAATTTTTATGTATAAAAAATAAGTAACCATAATGAGAGTAATTGTCTATGAACGTTATAAATTACTGTTGACCATTCCAAGATGTTGTGAGAAATGGTCCACATATATCCGTATGTACTAGTTCTAAGATGTCTTTAACTCTCTCAGTGCCTATATTTTTCTTATCTGTTAACTTACCCTTAATACATTCAACACATATTAGATTATTTGAAGTATCAAGTGTTTTGAGAATTTCGTCTGACACAAGTCTTTCAATTCTCCTTTTGGAGATATAACCTAATCTTTTGTGGCATAATGAATAGGAATCCTTATTAGTTAATTTTTTTTTTTGTGTCCCGTGTATCTACACGCAAGGATTCATTAAAAGAGGTAATTATATCAACCTTATATAAATTATCATAAGAGGACAAAAAACTAGTTCCAAGCAATTTGGAATTAAAGTAGAGACGACATTGTTTATTACCAAATGAGTAAAAAAATATCCATCCTTGTCTAAAACAAAAATAGAAACTAAATTTTATCTAAATGACGGTACAATGATTGTCTTTTTCAATTCTAAATAATAACTAAATTTTAATAATAATTTGAATGCCCCAAGGGCTTGAACCTCTATCGCATCTTGTCGTTTCCCATATAGTTGAATCTTTCATCATCACTAGATTGGCAATAACTCTGGCAACCTTGCATAAATGTACCTATATGTGCAATGGCATATGAATCTAACCACTAAGCATATTTTGGCACCTGAAAATAAATTAACCTCTAAACCGATAAGAGTTAGAAGGATACCATTCTTCACACGCCATGTGTGATATTTTGGGCATTCCTTCTTAACATGAGAGGGTTTTTTTTGTAGAAAAAGCACTTGACATCTTTTGACTATCCTTTCAGCTTTTTCTCTGTCGATGCATCTGCAGTCACACTACCCTTCCTTTTCTTGTTACCTTTTGAGAACGAAACCAAATAAATACACTCATCTTGATGTTGTTTTATCCTCTCTTCCTCTTGTATTAAATGTGAGATGAGTGCATTAATTGTCCATTTATCCTTTAGATATTTGTAACTCACCTCAAACTAACTGAATTTAGGAGGAAGAGACATCAAAATAAGGTACAACAACAAATCATCTGAAAGATCCAACTTCAATGTCTTAAGTTTTGAGATATTGTGAGATGTCTTGAGAATATATTCCTTGATGTTTTCTGAACCACTATACCTCATGGCTATGAGTTTATGCAAAAGCGTAATTGTCTCTACCTTTTTGCTCTTTACAACGTGTTGTTCCAACCGTTCAACAAACTTAAGTGCATTCGTCTCTTGGGACACTACTAAAAATTCAGGCAAATACGACGACAAAAAAACCGTCGTATTTGAGAAAATACTATCGTTTTTGCTATAAACGACTGGTCAAACGATGGTTATTTGACTATCGTATATAATACTATCGTTTTTATTAAAAATGGTCGAAAAACCGTCGTATTTAGCTAATGTGATGGTGTAAATACAACGGTCAGGAAAAAGTGGCGCAATTACTCACTCGGGTTGAGATTCCGCAAACCGTCGTATTTGGTGAAAAACCCGTCACAATTGTTTCGTAAATACGATGGTTTTAAATCGTCGCAAATATTAGTTATTTGCAACGATTATTTGCAACGGCCCTAATCATTAGAATTGCTGAGTATTTGCAACGGTATCCAATCGTCGTAATTACAACCATGGCAATAAATCTTGAAGCAATTGCAACCATTAGTAAAAACAATGGCTCTGACTGTCGTATTTATTCTGTTAAGCCATAATCAAATGCGACCGTTTGTGACCATTGCTTTTGATAAGCAAATACGATAGTTTTGTGATCGTCGCATTTGATAAGCAAATACGACAGCTTTTGTGATTAAATTTTTTTAAAAAAAATTACTTGGTATTTAGGCCTATCCACCTGCAATTTCAAACCAAATACAACCCGTTCAACTCATTCAACATCAATCACAATAAAACACAATTTGCTTAATGCCAAACAAATCAAAATTAATCTCTTGAACATTGAAATCATGAATAATCCTTGAACTCCACAAGATAAGTAATACTACATATATAATAAGTAGGAAATGCTAATGAATCTATTAGAAATAGTAGTACATTTTAAAAAAGAAAAAAAATTGAGTACGTCGATCCTCCCGGTATTATCTTTTCCCCTTTCTTCTTGTCTCTTCCTGGTATCATCTTTTCTCCTTCCTCATTGTCTCTTCCTCTCCCCAATCTCGATAAAATATTAGTTTTTACCCAACATATCTCAAGGTCAGTGGGTTGGGCTTTAGAACATCTCCTTACTTGTGCAATACACAAATCGGAGATCAGTCTCAACAAAGAAATGATTCCAATAAATAGAAAACCTTCGCATCATCTTTAAAAAAAATAAAGTACAAGTGTAAACCTAGAATATTAAAATGTAAACATATACCGACATAAAATTTCTAAACTATGAAACTAATATGCATATTTTGCAACAAAACCTAATTATATTTAAAGTCACAATAACAGAAAAATGTTAACGCAATGCAATTAAAATATTTTGTACACTAATGTGGCTCTAATAAAAGATAAGCCAGCGCAACTAAAATATTTTATGTAAAATGAGCAAACCAATCGTCTTTTCCCCTTCCTCCTTGTCCCTTTCTGCAACAAAATCGAATTATATTTAAAGTCACAACAATAGAAAAATGTCATGGCAGTGCAATTAAAATATTTTGCGCACTAATATGGCTCCAATAAAAGACAAGGCAGTTTTATGTAAAATGAGCGAACCAATCGTCTTTTCCCCTTCCTTCTTGTCCCTTTCTGCAACAAAACCAAATTATATTTAAAATCACAACAACAGAAAAATATCAAGGTAGTGGAATTAAAATATTTTGCACACTAATGTGGCTCTAATAAAAGACAAGGCAACAAAATTAAAATATTTTATGTAAAATGAGCGAACCAATCGTCTTTTCCCCTTCATTCTTGTCCCTTTTCGCAACAAAACCGAATTATATTTAAAGTCACAACAATAAAAAAAATGTCAAGGCAGAGCAATTAAAATATTTTGCGCACTAATGTGTCTCCAATAAAAATAAGGCGGCCTAATTAAAATATTTTATGTAAAATGAGCAAACCAATCGTCTTTTTCTCTTTCTCCTTGTCCCTTTTCTACAACAAAACTGAATTGTATTTAAAGTCACAAAGCAACAGAAAAATATCAAGGCAAGTGCAATTAAAATATTTTGCGCACTAATGTGGCTCCAATAAAAGACAAGGTAGTACAATTAAAATATTTTATGTAAAATGAGCAAACTAATCGTCTATTCCCCTTCCTCATTGTCCCTTTCTCTCCTCAATCATCCCTCCCCTCTTCTCGCACAAATATATATATCCCTTTCTCAGAAATGGATAGCATACATGTTAAATCACCTCATGGCTTCAACAAGTGTTAAAATAATACACATTTATCTTTAATAAATTGTTATTGATTTGTAGTACTGAGTGTATAAACCCCTTACTTTACATTTGTTCCAAGTAACAGAAAACCACTCATACATACTCACGTATGTTTGTAAAATAAAAATATGTATGTTTGTAAATCAATGTCCATGTACTTCCCACTAAAGTTAGAAGCATTAAACTCCTATTATACCCAAAAAGCAGCATATCCATTGCACCAACCTCACTTTACTAATATATTAAGGTTATATAATAATAGATTACATTACACCACCCATCACCTACACATACATACTCACGTGAATGGACTATCTCCTAGTCATTCCACAAATCAACAAAGTACTATGTTCATCATTTAATAAATTACTTTCAAGCCGCAAAGCATTCCACTACCCCACATGCTTGGCTGAAATGACCCTTTGCATTACACCCTTTGCATTACACCTATTTAAGAAATAAGAATAATACAAATGGGTGCCTCAAAGTTTGTCATGCTGTCAGCCTATCTGAAGGACCTCTTTTTATTCAAAAATGAAATAACACCGTGAAAAAGAGGTAATATTAATAGAAGGTATCATAAGCAAACCTGAAGGCGAGGTAACATTAGAACAGCTTTGATACTGTCTCGGGATGTAGCTCCTTCAGGCCGCTCTAGTCGGCCCCTTCTAACATACTTACCAAGCATGTTAGCCGAGAAGATGGACAAAGGAATTAAGGACAATTATTAAGACATAAGACCCCCTAAAATCACTACTAAGATAGACACAGTGCCACATACTTAGCTTTCTTCAACATGAGTCTGATGAGGCACACTTGCATCAGCTAGTCCAATTCTGGTGGTGCTGAAATTGATGGACTTGAAGTTTTAATGGGTGATGATGCTTTAACTCATACCGGGGTTTGAACATCATCTCCTGTGACAATGTTTCCAACCGTGGAAAGTGCAAGAATGAGCGCAAAAGGGGATTTGGTGGAGAAACAGTGTGACATGGTTGAGATTAGAATAATGGTAGATCTAGTGGAGGGTGGGAAATGAAAATTAAAAGAAAAGAAGAAAGAAAAGAATGTTAAAAAAGAATTGAGAATGTAAGTGGAAAGAAAAGAATGGTTCAAAGCAAACGAAAAGCAGTAGCAATGATTAACATAGGTGGCATCCCACTATACCAATTTTTACATTGAAATATGCTATTAGTATTCCTTATAGGTGCTATTTCTTTTCGTTATTTCTTCTGGGTTGGCTAAACGGGTTACTTCTATGAGTTAAGAAAACAAATTATTATATTATTCAATAAAATAATAAAATATTGTAATTTTCTATACTTTAAAAATACAAAAAAAAAAAAGAGTCATGAGCACTATATTGTTTGATTGTTAAGAAAAGTAAGATAAGACAATAATTGTATTTTTTATTTTTTAAAAAATATAGTATTTGATTAATTATTTTTATTATAAGAAAAGAAAAGAACATAATCAACCCATGAGAATTCAATCATAAATGAAAATAATAATACAAATAAATGAATAATTTAAATAAAAATTATTAATGACATTAAAAGAATTAAAAATTTAATAATATAAATAATATAAGAATATTATAATGATATGAATCAAATTTGAAAAGAAAATTAAAAATATATAAAATTAAATTTTATTAAAAAGAGAAAATATAATATTTTATAATTAAATTAGAATTTTATAAAAAATAAAAATATTTATATTAAAAATTGAGGCTTGAGAAAGACGGAGTGAGTGACCAAATGTTAAGCACGTGAAAATTTGATCTTTTTTTAAGTGAATGATTTCATCTTGCATATGGTATAAATGAAAATAGTATTTTTTTTTTCAAATTATCTTATCTATCTTTTAAAATTATATATATATATATATATATATATATATATATATATATATAACAAACAAAAGTAACAAAGGAAAAAGAAAATCGGTGGGAAACAAACACCATTAGACAAATTGAAGAAGACAAATGAACCAAATGCTATGCAAAGGTGAAATTGGATGAAGACTAAATGAATTAGGATATGGTATATCTAGCAAAAGAAAAAAAAAGAATTAGGATATGGTCAAAGAAAAAGCAATAAAGTTCTACTATTTTTTACTATTTTCTTTATTGCTTTTTTCCAATCACCATTAGAAAATTATAAACATATGAAAATAAGTAATACAAGTGATGTAAATTGAAGGAATATTTTTAAACCAACAAGCTATTGTATGAAATTTTTAAAGAAAAAGATTAAATTACTTTAGTTAGAAATTATAAAATTACTTTAAAAATTAAGAATGTTATAATTTAATAAAATAACAAATAATAAAAGTCAATTAAAAAAACAATGAACATATATTTGATTTCTCAAGATAATAGATAATTTAAAATAAAAATAATCAAAGACCACAAATATTTTAAGAAGAAAAGAATACTTAAATAAAAAAAAATGCTTGGTGAAGGGCCTTATCAATATTATAGCATATAAGTGATCTGTACGTATCCACAAGTTGAGTCTGTTTATGTGATCCAATCTAGCAAGTCACAATCAATCACAATTACCTTAAAAATTAAGAACGTTATAATCATTAGTATAATTACAATCCAAATATATCTTAAAATAGTATATCCTAAATTTTGGATTTTGTATAAATTTATTTAGTTCAATAGGATAATTATAGTTTTTCCTCAAATTATTTTTTATATATTATTTTAGTTCTCAAATATTTTGTCAATCTATTTCAAGTAACTCATGCTAGAGAGAAAGGAGAAAGTTGAGTAGAAATAGAAGGAAAAAATAAAATAAAAAATGTGTTAAAAATGTTACATAATTTTTTGAAAATATTTGTGATGGATTTTTCACTTTCAAAATTAGTGTCACGTATTGAGAATGTATGCAAAAATATTATTATTTTATTACTTAATTTTTTAATAAACCATAATTTAACCATAATTTTTAATGCATAATAAACCATAATTTTAACATATTTTTAATGCATATAGTGTATATAAATAATATATACATACATATATATATATATATATTAGAATAACTAATTATAATAATTAAAATGAAATTCAAGCTTTTTAATATTAATATATGAAAAATTAATATGTAAACAAAAATGTATTTGAAAAATCAATGATCTAACCATTACATATATTTATAAAGTTAAAGTAAGTTTAGTGAACAAATTTGAAGGTCATTCGTTTTATTTTATCACATTTGTACAGTAATATCTATAAAATAGAAAGATATCTTAGTATTTATAAATATAAAGATATTAAATTAACGATCAAGCCGTTAAATTTATTATAATTATTACCAATAGTATTGTGACTAAATTTGAAAATAATCAGATAACATTTAAAATAATTTTGATAGATTTTATTATAGTTAGACTAAAAATGACAGCTTACAATAAACCATCGTATTTGGTCTACTCTATTACGACTGGTTAGAATAAGCTATCGTATTTGGTCTATTCTATTGCGACGGTTATAATAAACCGTCGTATATGGCCTACTCTATTGTGATGGTTATAATAAATCATCCTATTTGATTTGTCTGTATTGCAACGATTAAAATAAACCGTCGTATTTGACCTAGTCTATTACGTACTGTTACAATAAACCGTCGTATTTAACTACTTTATTATGATGGTTAAATTAAACCATCATATTTGGCCTACTTTATTGCAACAGTTACAAAAAACTGTCATATTTGGTCTATCTATTACGACTGGTTTGTATAAACTCGTCATATTTGGTCACTAAATACGACAAGTTGGCATTAGACCGTTGTATAAGGTCTCGTCTATTGTGACAGCTTTAGAACCGTCGTATAACCAAATACGACAGCTTGGCATTAGACCGTCGTATTAGGTCTCGTCTATTGTAACAGCTTTTAGCACCATCGTATAAAGTAACCTATTGTGACGGTTTTTTTACCATTGTTTTTGTCTCCGTCATATTTGCCCATTTTTTTTTGTAGTGTCTATTTCAACTGTTATAATAAACCGACGTATTTTGCCTACTCTATTGCGACGTTACAATAAATCGTTGTATTTGGCCTACTCTATTGCGTATTTGATCTACTCTATTGTGACGATTATAAGAAACCATTGCATTTGGCATACTTTTTATTGCAACGGTTACAATAAACCGTTGTATTTAGTCTACTCTATTATAATAATTAAAATAAACCATCATATTTGATCTACTCTATTGTGACAGCTTACAATAAATCATCGTATTTTATCTACCTATTATGCTGGTTTGTGTAAATCGTCGTATTTGGTTACCAAATATGACAGCTTGGCATTGGACCGTGATATTAGGTCTATCTATTACGACTGGTTTCGTAACCATCATATAAAGTAACCTATTGCGACAGCTTTTTTATTGTCATTTTGTCTTCGTCGTATTTGCCCTTTTTTTTTTTTTTGTAGTGGGACACACTACCAAGAAAAGTTTATAGGATTGTACTCTTCATGTTCATCATACTTATCCGATTTGAATGCTCCCACCGAGCCATTCCCTCTTTTGATCGTGAGATACTATTGTCCATTAGCGCAACATGACGTGACTCTCTAAGAGTTAAGTCCAGATCAATACCTCCCAAATGAATTAAGACCTTATCCTTCCAAACTTTAAATTTTGCACAACTTAGTTGTGGAGTGTTATTCAAATTGTTAAACAATTGAGTAAAAGAAATATCAATAACTGTAACAGAGAACAAGAATATAAAATAAATAAAAGCTCACTCACATAAAAGCAAAAATATTTTTATACCTTACGCGTTAAATTCATAACAAAATATTGCTAAAATTTCTGATTTGTGGTCTAGCAACTCAAATGTTACAGGAGGTAGAGTTTTAGAATTTGTAACAAGTAATATAGCAAGAACTACATTGGAAGCTCCTCAAGTAGAGAAAAGGAAAGGAATAGG
>JANUWF010000377.1:0-41023 GCA_026120185.1 Voacanga thouarsii
GATGGATCCAAATTTTGAATGCAGACTCGTAGCAACTACTTTAGTTGAATCTAACATGCTTAAAATTGAAACATATCCACCAACCTACAATGAGTATTTTATTCAGTCTATATTTAATGGAATTAGTGAAACAAGCTAAACAATTCATGGTCATGAAAAAGGAATTGACTATGCAAAGTAAGCATCAATATTTATCAACAAAGTTAACTTTTACTATGATCTGTCCCAACAAAATAGCTACAATTTATGCATCCTTTCAACTTCATAAGAAACATCTATTCATACCAATAGCATAAGCAATTAAGGTCAATAATGGATGCTTATTCAAGAATGCATAAGTGCAAAATTTACTCTCCCTAAAACCTTCGAAGTCCAGACTCATCAGTTTTGCTACTTGAGTATCCTTCAGTTTCTCTTCAAAGCCTTCTATTCTAGAAATCTAAGGCAGGTGAAATTAGACTTCAAAAATAACTGTTCTAACTTCCCAGAAACTTAAATTAACAGCTTATTAAACTTTGCAAGTAATATAAAGAATCCTCCAATCACTGTTCCAGTAAATAGAACTCATCAAAAGGAATGGTCATTAGCAACATTTCTCCTCCATTCAACACAAGCTAAATACAATTATTGAAAATTAGAGATGTATAACCAATAAGCTAAAAATGCACTGAAAATGCACTGAAACCAACATCAGCCAACACAAAAAATGCACTGAAAATGCTATTGAAACCAATATCAGCCAACACCAGCCAACACCAGGTCTGAACAAAAAAAAAAAAAAAAGAAAATGGGATGATGAACTATTTATGCATATGCTTTGCTACATTAACGAACAAGTAAGGCAGGAATTATGTTAAAATATGGTCTATACCCTTAATGTAGTGGTGCTACTGTTGGAACACATTGATGCTATTCTTGAATCAAGTGGGGACGAACTATTTTTTTGGGGCATTAACAATGCACGTATCTCTACAAGTTCTTTTGCTTGTTCACTTAACTGGTGTTTCATACTTGTAATTTCATCTCTTTGCTCTTCAATTATACGAAAAGATGTGTTGCGACTTGATATTTCACCCCATACATTCGAAAGGTGAACACTTCTGCCAAACATGAGGATTCTGCCATATTTATCTGGGCCAACAACTTGAGAGAATATATCATTTGGCCCAAGTCTATCTTTTGAGCCAGGAGTGAGCTGTGTAGTTCTTTCATCCATTTCATTCTGTTGAAAGGAGAACATTGAACAAAATAAATGATTAAAATTACAACACTTGCTCCAAAACAAAATTCTGAGCTTTAGCACACATCTTTGTTTTTAGCATATCTTTTAATATACCACTCCAAATGACTTCAAATTTGTGCCAAAATGTTCCTAAAAGCCTTAGCTATATTAAATGAATTCTATTTGATTAATACAGAATCAACATAGAATTTCTGAGGTAAATCAGTCCAACTTTTACCATGATTTAACCATTTTCTTCACAAAATAACATTATCCATTTATTCTCATATAATCATAGTACTTATACAATACTTAATCTTTCATTTTTCATCTTAAAATATTTTAATTCTCTGATTTTTAGACTTAAAAAAATCAGCATATTCATATTTAATAACACAAAATCAATAGCCATCAACCACAATAACAATATCTCATTTTCCTTCAACAATTTATTTTCATTCCCCTTCCATCTTCATTCTTTGCAGCCATGAACAACTATCCAAACCACCATTAAAACACCTTCATACACCATATAAAGCACATCACATAGCTCCTTAAATCAGCCAGCACACACAACACACACAATAGCCCTAAAACATAGCCATTTTCTAAGCATATATCATGATTTTCATGAATTTCTCAAAAAAATTGAAACCAAAATAATCCTCTTTCACTAAATGCCTAGAATTACAAAGTCTTTTCACTCCTCACCTAGTAATCTCATGATTGAAAAGAAATACAACAGATAATAGAAAAGTGATCTTGTTGAGCCTCTCCACCTTACTAAGTTTAATTCCATAAACCATTTAACAGTGCATAATCACTCCAAGCTCCCATATTGGTGTAGTGAATACCATTAAGGTAGTAAAAAGAGTTAGGCCCATGCAGTTCACAAGTTGGCCCAGCCCATTAGCCATTGCTAGTTGTTTCAACTCTCTAAGACTAGAAGCCTAGCATTTGAGCAAAGCAACAGACATCTCAAGAAGAATAAGGAAGTCAAAGGAAAGGGAAAAATAAGAACAAGAACAAGAAAGCTAAGCAAAAATTGGGTGTTAAACATAAAAGCCTAATGCATAAATCCACAAGTTAGCCCCAAGTTCTAAGTTCATCCGTTTTATACGTGAAATGTTTGGAAGACTTAAATAAGTGTATTCTGAATATAGAGAGGTTTACTAATCGCAACCATATCTGACGAACCAATAAAGGCCACAAGGTTAACTTAAGGTACCTAATGCATCTTACATTTTTAGTTTTCTGTCTTCCAAGCATAACAAAGAAAATGAAAGTTGAAGGTAGTAATGGTCCACACCCATGCCAATCACCAGCATAATCACATGCCAATTACCATAGCATTCATTCATTTACAGAATGTGAAAATAATGAACTTATATTCCAGTTGATTTCAACACCATATTCTTTTTACAAGTCCACTTCATTTCCTCTTACAGAAATTGCATGCACCGCATTTGGAATTCCCTTGAGCGTCATTTCTATTTGTCTGATCCATGAAATGTGAAATGCAAAGAAGAGAGGAAGTAATTGTGGACATAAATTTACATCGTTTAGTTAGAGTGAAATATAGAGAAAATGAAGTGGATGCATTAATGACAAGAATGCCCTACTTTTAGTTTTAAAAGTTTAAATGAAAGAGAGTATGGGACAAAAGGATAAAGTAAACTAATAAATCTCTTTCTTCTCCCTACCCTTTTCCCTTCATACCAAACAAAAAGAAGGTAGGAACAAATATTTCAGCTTTCCTTTTCCTTCCCTCTTCCCCTCACCTCCCCTTCTGCAAACCAAACTTATTGTCAGCCCATAGAAAGGTTATAAAAAAATTGATAGGAGAAGGCAAAGAAAGTCCAAGGATATAAAAAAAAGACACAGAAATTCAATGGAAAATAAAACAGTGGGAGTGAAAAAATTCACCTGTTCTAGTAAAAGAATTTATGTTTTAGCCAGTGTAAAGCCCTCTACATCTTGTTTCAACCTGTTAGCCCTAAAGGCTTTCTTCTATGTTTTGACTTATGACAAACATTGATATGAACTAACTTATTAATCTATTGTGATAGGACATGTTTAACCTCTTTCTTCTTTTAAGGCATTTAGATAAGATTATTTGGCAACTTTTTTGTGATTGAATTCAAGAATGGAAGATCAAAAGAGAAGAACGAAGTATATGGAGTTGCATATCAAGAAGTCCTTTTTGAAGAATTTTAGACTATGAAGTTTTATTAAAGTATATATATTAATTCCTATGTCTCTTTATCTCTTAATTCATTTGACTTTACCTTGAAACACCAAAGGAGAAGATTTCAAAGTTTTTGAAAATATTAGAATTTTGGATTGAATAGTTTGAATAAAAAAGATTCATCCAAAATCCTAAAAACTGTATAGAAATATTCTGCCTGAAAAAGTGACATTTTAGACTTACCTTTTGGATGCATCGTCGTCCAAAACCCGAGTCCAAAATACAGATAAATTTAAACAGAAAATATAACTGTTTTTTATGACCATTGGCACTTTACTTTTTGGCTCTATAAATAGCCTCTAAAGCAAGATTATCTAAGATTTTTGAAACATTCCTCTTAGAAATACTATTGCTCAATATTTTCAAAAATCTCCTTTTATCAAAGCTTCAAAATAAATTCATTTTGTGTCAAAGGTAAAAGTATTTGTGCCTTGTATCCGAGTGAACATTTGCTTAAATAAGTGAGCTATTTACTATTCTATTGATATTCAATCTTCATTGTAGTGCAAGGTTGTTGTGTAAAACTAAATTGGGGTAAGCCTTGTTTTATGATTGTAGTGCAAGGTTGTGGTGTAAACCCTAGTTGGGGTGAGCCTTGTTTGGTGAATGTATCAAGGTTATTGTGTAAAACCTAGTTGGGGAGATCCTTGATGTGATTGCTTGATTAAAAGGTTTTGGAAAACTTAGTGTGGTGATCCTCTCTTGTATGTGGTACTGTTTGATTTTATTAAGTGGAGTAAATGAAATCTGATTGAAAATCCTTAAGTGTGAACTTAAGGTAGTGGACATAGATCTTGATAAATCGAACCACTATACATTCATTGTCTCACTTCTTTTCGTTATTCATTTACTGCATTGAGTTTTTTTCTTTGTCTTAATTTGGATATATATCTATGAATTCTTGGATAACTTTCTATGTTATCATAAAGTCCGTCCAAGCAACTTGATGACCATCATTATTCTATATTTTAGACAAGTCGGAAAAAAATTTTAGCTTGCCAAACACTTTATTCACCTCCTTTCTAAGGTTTTTCACAACCTTTTTCCCATTGATACCCAATCATATTTGAACAACACAGCTCTACAACCATCTGTATAATCTAGCTCAATCACATTTGTTAAAATCCCATAATAAGACACATCACCATATATCTGATTTTGGTCCCTAACGCTTGAAAAACTAGTTGTTGTTGCATTAACAGAAACGCCACTATTTTGAGTTTTCCTTTTACGTTCAACTTCTCTCATATGAAATCGAAAACCATTCACTATGAACCTATAATATTGAAGTCCAATCTAATTTGGTCATCTGGCTAGATGCTTCATATCCTTCAAAACTATATCATCATCATTCAATTGTAATGTCTTCACCTGGGAAATTGCCAAGAGTCAGGAAAGCTTAAGCATTGATAAATAAATGGAGCATGCCAATTCAGATGAACTTACATAATTGCAAAACTAGTTCACAAAGACTTCACTATGGATACGCTCAATTTCATGCAAACTTACACGAGGATGACTTTGCTCCACCAGTCAATAATGTTTGCTACAAACACGTAATATGCATTAATTTGGATTGCCTTCATGGGTACTAATGTAATCAAGAATATAAGTCATTTATCTTCTACTTACTCTATGTAAGGTTTTACAGAGTCAGAATTAAACAACACATATTGGTGGGTTTTCTTCAATGTTTCCTCATCAAGTTTTGTAGGTACTCATTTTCCAAGTGGACGTCCAGTGGTTGAAAAAATCTTTAACCCAGCGTAGGAATTAGTTTCACGATCCTCATTCCTACTTGTTCGGTTGAACTTTGTCTCGACATAATCAATGAGATATAATGAGCAAAACGCCAAATATTCCTTAGCCAAGTACCCTTTAGCAATAGAACCTTCTGGACAGCTCCTATTATGAACATAGGACTTTAACGTGCTGAAATATCTATTAAACTTGAACTTTCATAAATTAGTTTAAATGCCATTGATGTACATTTTTAAAATTGCAATCCAGAATAGTATAAATATCATAAGAAATGACAGAAGCATATACCTTTCTATAGGATACATCTAACGATAATGAACCGGCCCAGCTATCCTAACTTCAATAGCTAAATGGATAGTTAGATGTATCATGATACTGAACGATGATGGAGGGAAGACCTGCTCTAACTCATAAAGAATAACTACAATATCTTTCTCTAATTGAAGCACATTATTTGGATGGATCTCATTCGAGCACAACTTTATAAAGTAACTGAGCTTTATCAAAGGATAGCAAACAAACTTAGGTAAAACTCTTCTTAGAGCTATTGGCACTAATTGTTGCATCAAGATATGATGGTGATGGCTTTTTAGTCCAGAAAGCTTAGGTGGATTAAGTTGAACACACCTAGACAAGTTCGCAGCATATCCATCGGGGAATTTTAACACCTTTTAAAGTCTTGCAAAATGTCACATTCTCATTCTTACTTAGAACAAATGAAGCCGATGGTAAATAAACTTTACCATTGTCCCTCTCAATAGGATGAAGATCCAATCGAATACCCATATCCTTTAAGTCAAGACGTGACTTAAGGTCTCTTTTCTTATCCATCTCTAACAATGTAGCACATATAGATTCAAACACATTTTTCTCAATATGCATTACATCAAGATTATGGCGCATCAAATTGTCTTTCCAATACAGTAGCTCGAAGAAAATACTTTATTTTTTCCAATTATAAGACAATCGTTCGTTATCATTGACTATCCTTCCAAATTTGATCTGTTTTTCCTCCAACTCATTCAATATCATATCCCCATTCAATTTAGGCAATGGCCTTCCATGTTCTTGCTGACCATCAAATGATTGTGCATCATTTCGAAAACGATGACTAGAAGACAAAAACCTACAATGCCCCATATAGCTATGTTTGCCACCATTCTTCAACTACTGTGATTTTGTTTCCTTATGACGAATAGGACAAGCTAGCTGCCCTTTAGTGCTCCATCCAGACAAATTTGCATAACCCGAAAAATCACTAATTCTCCACAATAATACTGCACGTTGTTGAAAAATTTGGTTAGAAGATGCATCAAATGTTGGCACGCCTATGTCCCATAACTCTTTCAATTCCGCAATTAGAGGTTGTAAATAAACATAAACATTGTTACTAGACGCAGATGGACCAGGTATCAATAATGACAATATGAAATATGTTTGCTTCATACACATCCAAGGGGGTAAGTTGTAAGACATGACTATCCCAGGCCAAGTACTATGAGCAACATTCGTATTTTTAAATGAATTAAAACCATCGGATGCTAATCCCAACCTCACATTACGGGTATCTTTTTTGAAATTTGAATGCAGACTATCAAAAGCTTTTCAAGTAGGTGAATCAGCAGGATGCCTCATACAACTGTCATCTGTGCAACCTTCTGCATGCCATCTCATAGAAGCTGAAGTCTTGGCTAACATGAATAAACGTTGCAATCGAGGCTTCAAGGGAAAGTGCCACAAAACTTTCTTTGAAATCTTCCTCTTCTCACTCGTTAGATTATTTTCAGAATTGACCTACCTAGACTCTTTATACGTTTCACACTTCTTCCACCCTTCTTTGTTCCCCTAATACAATGTACAATCATTAGGACAAGCATTTACTTTTTCATAGCCTAAGCCCAGTTGTTCCATTAATTTTTAACTTTATAAAAAGATTTAGGAAGTTCTATACCCTCAGGAAAGGCTTCTCTTAACAAATCAATTAGCATATCAAAATGTTTGTTTGACCACTTCCCTGCGCCCTTTAGATATAGTAATCAAATGATGAAAGCTAGTTTGGAGAATTTCTTACAACCTGGATATAGTTCCTGTTGAGAGTCGTTAATAAGTTTGTAAAATTTTTCAACATCTGGGGATGGCATATGTAACACCCCGCCACCTAGGCCCGCCAGGGCCGGAGATGTCGCCCCATTCAAAGGATAAGGGGTCTTTTTTAACTAGGTCACACAAATAAAATAGCGGAATAAAAATGATACTTGAACTTAAAATTTATTACATCAAAATAATAATAATAATAAATCCAATAAATCAATCCAAGAATACCCAAAACAAATTCATAAATAAAATTCATCCGCTCTCATCTTCCCCAGACATTACACAAAATAAATCATCAGAAAATTCTCCCAAATCCCCACAGTAGGATCGACTTGAAATCATGGTAAAAATGGTGGTGAGACAGAAATCTTAGTATGTCTGTGTGTGCTTAAGTGTCAGGAGAAAAGAGTTCATGAATGCAAAGTATAAAATTCTTTATAAGAGATCACTGGCAAGCAATAAACATTAGTCAAAAGCAAGAGTGGTGTTTTGACTTTTCCAACCATAAATAATCAATAAAATCAACCACTCAAAGGAAATGGTCATGGGTTACCACACGTTGGGCCCTATAACCGCATGGTCAGCATGCCACACTTTGTGTATACTGCCGGTCAGAATGCCACACTTTGTGCAGACTGAAAAAAGTAGGTGATCGGCCTACTGGGCAAGATACTCATTCTTCTCTATACCCAAACAATAACCGGGTGTTCATTCCGGCAAAACACAGTTACTTGACTGAAAAGAACACTGCTAGCTCGGACCGGCACGACCTACTGGACTGACGTCTTATCCGGGAAGGACTCACCCTTTAGAGGTGGCCACCTACTGAGAGACTTACCTAACCCCTCAAAGACTAGCCCTAGTAGTCTACCCTTATTGAGTACTCAACGACGTTTTCCATTTGGGATAAAATGAACAAAACACTGTTCCACATGAAAATGGCAATTTAAGGGTTTCCAAAGTCTTTGTCAAAATTAGTTTTAGAAAGAGTTTTGAGTTTGATTAAATCTGCTCATTGATTTTTAAGTAATTCAATTGTTTGAAATAAGAAAGAATTCAACCCTCAATTGCCTTTACATAAATGAGTGTCCATACACTCCACATTTGGCTTGCCATAATAAACATTTCACATCACTTAGGTTTTATGCAAGAGCTTACCTGATTCTTGCTCACAATAAAAGGTCTCCAATAGCTGACCTAACCCCGCATGGGCAAATACAAATCACAATCAATTTCAAGTCACAATCCACTTCCTCAATTTTAAATCAACTCAACTTACTACTACCATGATCCTAGTGTCTCAAGCTCTAAGGCCAAATAATAAATAAATAGGTTTATAAGTTGAGCCTAATTTGATATTTAAAATAATTAATGGTTTGGGAAATAAATTCTAATAAGTTGAAAGTTTAAATCTTGCTAAGAAAAATTTAGAGTTTATTTGATCAAGAGTCCTAGGTAGTATTAAATAAAATAATGATTTATTAATAATTTAGTTGTTAGAAAATAATTGATAGCTAGAATTAGTTGAAAATAAATTTAATGAGTCTTGCTTGAACAATAATAAATAAATTCTTAATGGGTTTTGATTAAAAGATAATAATTAAATTTTTAGTAATAAATATTTTACTAATTATAATTATTTCCATAAAAGGCTTTAATTGATTTCATTATTTGAAATAATATATATATATATATATATATATATTTTCTAGCAAAAATTATTATTTATTTGACTAAAATATCCTTTATATATATAATAATCCAAATCTACCATTCCTAGGGTTTTTTCAAAATTACTAGCAAAATTATATTATTAAATATTTTATTCATGAAATAAAAATTAGCTTAGGGACAACTATATCATGATCAAATTTCTATTGCTAACCACAATCAAGAACATATACAATCATTCAATTCATCAAATCATCCAAATCATGCATATAAGCATAGATCTAAATTTATCAAGACATGATCTAACCTCTACTAGCATAAATATGATCTTGGCTTCAATAATCCAACGTGAATATAAATCCTATTCACCATAGGTGACATAATTTCTAGCATACTTCATCACAAAATACTACTGTTGGATTGTATGCCCTCTTAGACTAGGTTTCTGATGTAAAATCGAATATTTTAATAAAAGAATTTATTTTCAGAAATTGTTTGTGAATTTATTTTTTGTTTGTGCACGATTTTCGTTTGGAACAGACCCATTGTGTTTAAATAAGTTATCCATGTGAATGGTGGTCTTTCACAGTAAGGTATGGATCACGGGTTATTTAACACATAAACATTTGTTTTTAACCTATTGATGAGACTGGAAACCTCATCATGTTTAGGTTATTATGTTATGAATTCCAAATGGGGAATGGCTTACCTTTAGCCAGTGAGTAGTCCACTCACTTCATGACATAAGCGTATTTTGAATATGTAGAATAGGACCTGTAGTAGTGGTTTCTCAAAGTACTATATGGTAGAAACCTAGACTACTACCGCTACAGCGTGGACTAGTACTCTACGACTTGAGTATGAGTTGGTGGTCTGGCGAAGCTGGAGGCATATACTTTGATTTGCTGTAGTTGAGGTTCTATCGTAGGGCCAATATACTTACATGTTGGGTATGTGTGACTAGTTAGTTAAGACAGACTTATACAAGATAGTTTCTGCACTATATCGCCCCTTGTGGTTGTCCGAATGGTCTAAATTATCCAGGGCCCTGGGAAACATGACTTGGATATTTGCTTTAGGGTAGCTCCCTTGGAAAGCGGAAACACTCCAGGAAGTCGTGGATCATTGGACTAGAAGCTTAAGGATGGTAGATATCATTTAGAGGGGTGTTAGTACAGTTCTTCCTCTCTAAATGTACGGCGATGTGTAGAGGGGTATTTTAGTCATTTCACCTGTAGGTCGGAGACTTTGCGAATGCAGCATTGTCCTTGGCGTCAATATTTCCTTATGGTGATATTAGAAAATATTTAAAATGCAAGATACAGCTATTTATATAGCAGGGGTATTTTGGTCATTTTAGCAGCCAAGGCGATGTGTCTTTTTGGTCCTCGGAATAGCCCGTAAATCCTAACTAATTTTGGGTTGAGGAATTGGTCTCATGTGAAGAGGATTTTATTTTTTTTATTTTATTTAATTTTATTCAGGAAGTCTAATTTATTATTGGATTGGAATAAAATAAATAAATAAATAAAATAGGAGTTGAGAGAAATTAAGTATCTAGTTTAATTGGTTAATTAATTATTCAGGGCTTAGGTCCAGTATGAATAATTAAGAAATTAACCTGGGCTTAAATTAGGGGAAATAATTAATGTTTAAATTATTTATTGGGTTATTTATATAGGCCTAAGAAATAAATAATTAAAGATTAATTATTATGGTTCATTTGGGCTTCTTAATTATTTATTGGGTTGTTTATATAAGCCCAGGAAATAAATAATTAATGTTTATTATTTTGGGCCTTTTGGGTCCAAGGAAAATAATAAATATTTTTCTGGCCCAATAGCTTGGACCTTAGGGTTTTTTCCAAATACGGTCAAAAGGAGTTTAGGGTTAGGCCAAACTGATTCTCAGGATAACATCCGGGTGTTCTGAAATCTCGGGGATATGTTTATCAGATATTGAGAGACCTAGTTTAGGCTAACATATAAACAACTCTTTGGAAAAAGAAAAACCCTAATTTTTCCCTACACACAGAGACTCACGTACAGAGCTCTCTCACGTCTCTCTTTGCTCTCTCTCACACGTCTTCCTCCTCTGTGATTTCTCCTTGAACTTGGCTAACCAATAGCAAAAGAACCAAGGAGATTTGAGACTGTTCTTCTTCACCATAGTGTTCACCGACTAAAGGTTAGACTGAGGAATATCCCGAGAGCTGAAAAGTTAGGCGTTCATGCAAACAAGGCGGAGTAGAAGGCTAGCGAGTGTTCAACCAGAAGCTTCTTCAAGTGGACAAAGCGAGACAGTTCCAGTCGTTCAATCCATTCTTACTCAACCTAGAAGGGTTAAGGATCGCAAAGGTATGATCTTCACGCTTCCGCATAGCCTTTATAGCTCGATTTATTTTTCTCCGTGAAATTTTTTTAACGTACAGCATGCTCCCCTATTTTCACGTTCCCCCAACTACCTATGACATGGAAACATGCATCAAACCCCAAATCATCATTCAATCAACCAAGATAATCCTTCCATGCATAAATCCCATCTCCTTCACAATCATACATATATTCATGCTTCAATCTCAACAATACATACTCAAATCCTATCACAATCCACATACTATCAGCATCATCCTAGAGACATGAATCTAGAATTTAAAAAAAAGATTGAAGGGACTTACTTGGTTGAGGAATACCTTGAAGGAGTTTAGAATGGATCTCAACTCCTAGATGCCTAGCTTCGTCCAAGGAAGATGGAGAAAGTATGGCCATGGGAGAAGAAGTCATCTGGCCAAGAGAAGAGAGTTTCGGCCATGAAAGAGAGAGAGAGAGAGACCATTAGCATGTTTAATCATATATATTTTCACTAGAGATCAAGATTAGAGAAGATGAAGTTGTTAGAACAAACCTACCTTGAAGGTGTTCTTGAACCTTCACAGAATTTTTTGGTTTTTGATCCAAACTAGCAAGTTGGTTTGTGGAGTTTGATATTAAGAATGGTGTTGATGGACTCACAGCAGTGAATAAGTTAAATCTGAAAATTTTAGAGAAGGTTTGAAGTGGTTTGGAGGGGTATTAGGTGAAAGGAAGGAGTAGGTGTTCTTGGTGTGTTGTGTGTGTTCTTGAAGGTTGAAGGGATTTGAGAGATTTTGTTTTGCAGCTGTCGAAATTCTGTGAGAACTAGGGCTGCCAAATTTTCTATAGGGTTTAGGAAGATGGCTCTCTAGTTTGGAAGGGAAAAGGAAAGGCTAGTTGTTAAAATCCTTGAATAATATTTTTAGGAAGCAAAATTGGAAACTAAATATTTAAGAATATCTTGATTATTGGAGAGCTTTGGAAGTCTGCCATGGCCGACTATTTTGAGCAGTATTTCGGTTGATTGAAAGCTGGTTTAAGGAAGCTTATGGTGGCCGAAAACAAGGAGCATAATGGTGAAAAAAAAGTCTGGTTATTTGAGGGATACTTTACGGAAGGTTGCTAAACTAAGGTGGCTGAAATTTTGGTAATCAATCAAGCATGATTGCAGGGATTTGTTGGAGAGATTTTCGGGCAGCCATGTCTGAATTTCGTGTAGAAGCTTAAGAGAGATAATGGAGCTCAGTTACTAAAGGTTTAAGGGAAGTTTATGCAGAACAAGGATGGGGTTTCAGCTGGGAGAGAATTAGGAAACAAAGCTGGACAGTTAGACTGCACAGGATTTTCGCTAGGCTGGAATTCCTGGACAGTTTTTCGGCTGCCATTTTCTTGCCAGCTTGTAGAGATTTTGGAGGGGAATTTCAGGGGCTTTCAAGGCTGGTTTCTAGCCTTCTTCATGGAGGAAAAACATGGTTAAGGTGCTAAACAAAATCTGGAAGAAAACAGCTTGGTTTTGGATTCCTAAAGGTGCGAATTTGCACAGGAATTTTTCTGGTTTTGCACCACTTTTGTGCAGTCCGAAAATAGCCAGAAAAATCCAGATTCTAGGTTGAACAAAAGGGCCTTTTTCTGGTAGCATTTGGGAGGGAATAATGGTTAAGAATTTCGACACCTTTAAGGCACACAAAGCTGAAAAATTTCAATTTTATGCATGAAGGGAAATGTACCTAGCTAGAGTGAATTTTTAGCAAGTTCACTAGAGGGATTTACACTCTTGGAATCTCCCACAACTCTTCCACATTTTCAGACCATAAGATGCCTTTTACTAAGACATTTTGATCCTACAAAACCACACTACTTTACTGAAATTTCTGAAAAGGAAATGGCTAGAACAACTTGATCAAACTAATGAGTTGAGAAATAAGGAAATCAAAGATCAAGGGGAAATGAATTCCCCTTAGGAAATTCGTGTGGGGCAAAGGAGTAGAATGAGGATACTCCTAACATGTCTCTCTTAGGACAACATCTCTACCCTACTCCAAGCACATAAAGCCGAAATTATTACTTCCCAAGAAAAAATAAAATTTAACCAAACTAAAACTCCTATGATGGAATTTGAACCCAAGACCTCAAGAACAAATTCTAAGGCTCTAATCACTACACCACAATAACTCTTATTCTTATTTCCCCTCTATAAAAAATATTTTCTATTCAATCCTCAAGCTATCTCCCTTTTTCCACCTCAAGAAAGATTACCATTTTGACCTTCTCAAGCAATACCCACAACCAAGCCTTCAAGACAATAAATCTCAAATCCAAAACACAAAAAATCATATAAAAATATATTTAAACATGCAATAAAGTATGATATGCATCCCAGCCCCCCTTACTCTAAGACTGGTTTTGACTGGGGTTTCACAGCATATTACTTTCTTCATCTATATTTCCACTAGGTGGGACTCCAAAAGCATCATGCAACATTGCTCCCATGTCCTCAGGCATATTAACTACATTATCCATGGTGTTAGTTGAATGCGATGTAGATAAACTAGAACTAAAGAGTTCTCCATGCGCTATCCAATGTGTATACCCCTTAATAAACCCCGTAACAATCAAATGCTCCCTTGCCTCGTCTTTTTTTCTCATTACTCCATTTCCACATCTCAAACATAGACATAATATCATACCATTTAAACTTGCATAGTTCATTGCAAAATTTAAAAAACCTTTCAACTCCGTTTTGATATTCAGTGGTATTCCTTGGAAGTTTCATCCAACCCTTATCCATACCTATGAAACTAAAAATCCAAATCAAATGGCAGAAGATCAATTTGAGCAATCCTAACTAGTCTACTGAAAAGAAATACAAATATATAATAATAATAATAATAATAATAATAATAATAATAATAATAATAATAATACAACATTTCTAAAATGATAGAACTCCTAAGAGTATCTGACACGCAATTCAAAAAGCCATAGTATGCAATTCCTGAAAGTAAGTGAATTTTGGTTTGATTCTAATGATCTACTGCTAGTAGGGGCTTAGCTTACAGTGACTGATGCCAATTTACATAATTTATCCCTATCTTAAGTATGAAGGTGCATGTGTTATCTTGTTTGGTTTAAAACAAATATGCCTTGTATAGTCAATTTAGAAATTTTATATTGTGAATATTTTATAGCTTCAACTGTGGGCTGGACATTTACGCCATTTGGCTCCTTGGTGAAACTAGAAAAAGAGTGAATAAAAGAGAGTCCTTCATGCTATGCACCCCAAATAGCCAAAATATATCCTCATTCCTAGCTATTCTTTTTGGGATTAAGAATCAAATAATATTCTTGGTGATTTATCTATATAAATTAACAAAATTAGCAAGAAAATTGATGGGATCAAGAATCAAATAATATTCTTGGTGATTCATCAATATAAATTAACAAAATTAACAAGAAAATTGATAATCAAGTAGCTTGTTGCTCGTATAAGGCACTAACTAGGGAAAAAAAAAAACAAAATTATTAACAGCTTTCTTCAACATGACATAATGAAGAGAAAAAATGGTATGCTTCTAATCTATGCAGAAACAAGCTTCAGCCCAAATATTTCATTGGTTAATACAATATAAACAATCACACTTTCATCCCAATTTATGAAGAGTACACGATAAAACTATAGTTATCATTATACATTAAGTGTCTCAATTAACCATTAAATAATGGTTCTATTCTTGCACCAGAAATTGAACAATTAACATGATTTTTTTCCAGAAATATCTAGTTCCTAATATCATTTACTACTGGAAAAAATTAACATGAAAATAATAAAGAAAGCAATGTAACATACATATATACACAAACTTGAATTTATTTTTCTATTTGCCCTTTAGAAATCAATCAACAGCAACCCCTTAAATTTATCTGCATAAAGGAATTTAATCAAGCTACATTGATTCCAACTCGTCAAAAGTTTTCACCCACAAAATCGCACCAAACAATCTCTAACTCAGCAAAACTTAACAAGAACAAAAAAACACTTGGCTTAATAGGTGAAATCCAAAATTGCATTGACATTTTACCTAACTAATAAGGTTATAAACAACTTTTATTCCAAATCTAGACGCACATTGAACTTAACAAAACGTTGGTCCACCTGGAAAAAGTATAAGGCTCAAAATAAATTCAAAAATACAAAAACCAAAAAAAAACAAAAAAAAAAAAAGAGTTCCAATTTCAATAAACAACCAACAGGATCATTTCGTTAAGCACTAGCATTAGAATAAACATTCTGAATTATGCTAGGTTGTGCCTAAGAAAAAAAGCATATTAACCCTGATAAAAAAATCCAAGGAAATCTCCCCAATCATTTACCTTCAACGAATTGTGCATTCATGGACCAAAAACAATCAATTCACAAAACACCCTGAGGATAAATCAATACAGATATATGCACTCATACCAAACATATCGCTATCCATTTAATTCATAGAAATCCTCCAGTACGTATTTTTTAGTAAACAAAAATTCAAATTATGCAAAAAAAAAAAAAAAATAAAAGACAGAGAGCTGGGTTATCTCTGAATTTGTAATCCATTTAATCTGAGTTTGTAATGCATAACTTATTAATTTGCGAACATGTATAGTAGTGTACTCCACACTCCAGGAACAAAACAACTTTGAACCAAAGTCGAAGATGTTGAATACAAAACTAGGAATAGAGTATTCTAGAACTGGGGCATATACAAGTTCAAGTCATGTATCTGTCAAAAGCAAGAAAAATGAGATCACACTGCACCATGAATAAACGATAAAAGGTCCTCCCCAATCATGCCATAAGGCCATTTAGCACATTATGCAGTCAAACATGTACTTTCTCAATTTAAAATCATAAGAAGTTCAAAATACACTATTTACCCTAGACAAGTAAAATACCCCTAACACACAGAACCAAACTTTAAAAGTACATGTGCAGGGATTTCTAGTAGATTATTTTCGGTAAATGTAAATTCAGATTATGCCAAAAAAAAAAAAAAAAATCCTCCAGTACGTATATAAGTTATGCATTACAAATTTAGATTATTTTGAAAAATTTTCAACTTACCAATTATCTCTGTCGTTAACTTCCAATTCTGTTGGTCAATCTATTAGTAAATGGGTTCAATTGGGTGGTTAATGCCAGTCAATTTAATCGCAAATGGAATTAACCTCCTACTCACAACTGGGTGTTCAATCGGTTAGTGAATCTATCAACTCATAGTTGAGTGTTCAATTGGGTGGTCACCAGTCGATTTACTGGCAGATAGCCAAAGCACGTCGCACAATAGCAGCGGCCTCCACCCAGGTTGAAGAAGAAATAGAGACGTGACTCGAAGGTGAGGAAGAAACACGGCGATGGAAGGGGTTTAATCGGGTGTTCAGTTAGGGCAAATGTGATGCATACTTGTTCCCTGAGGATCGATACTCGTTTTAAACCCTATGCTATGCTTAATGATGAGTACGCTTGCTTATATATGTAATTTGGAGTTAACGTTTTAATTTAAACTTGATTGGGAATGTACTTATTTTTATATGATTTTTTATACCCAAATTCGTATAGATCAAGTTTTTGGCACTGTTACCGGGGATTAGGATATTTTTCTATTTCATCATGGAGGTGTTTTTGAAAAACTTGATTTGACATCAATTTTTTGGTGCCGTTGCCGAGGAACAATATCATGAAAGCTTGGATTTTGTTGATTTAACCATGTAATTATGTAAATATATAAATATGTAAATTTGTACAATTGTTCGTTTTACAAAACGGTGCCATCTTTTGTATCTTGTGTATCTTTGTAATCTAATTTACTAACTTTGACTGATGTTTAATTAACTAATTTGTTCTTTTAATTTTTTTCGAATTGTGAATTCCATTATCTAACTATCTTCTATGTTTAGGTGAAATGGCGAAGTATTTTCTAACTATCTAACTATCTTCTATCCACTATCTATTTTCCCCTTGTTCTCCAAAGTAAGGCATTACTTTTGGAAATGCCCTTATTTGTTTAAGTGCTGTGCGGACCAAATCATTCAGAGATGTGTGGACTCTAAAGAAGGAGATTATATTCTTAGACATTGTTATGAAGGACTTGCTAGAGGCTATTACCAAGCCAACAATGTTGCACGAAAGGTGCTTGAGTCTGGATTCTATTGGCCCACATTGTTCAAAGATGCCCACAGGTTTGTTCAAAGTTGTGATAGGTGTCAATGCACAAGTAACATTTCTAAATCTAATGAGATGCCATTACAAATTTTTCAAGCTTGTGAAGTATTTGATTATTGGGGGATAGACTTCACGGGACCTTTTCCTAGTTCTTTGGGTAATAAATACATTTTGGTAGCAGTGGATTACGTTTCTTAGTGGGTAAAAGCACAAGCTTTACCAACTAATGATGCAAGGGTTGTGGTAAAATTTCTGAAAAAACTTTTCACCCATTTTGGGGTGCCTAAGGTGTTCATCAGTGATAGGAGGACTCATTTTTGTAATACTCAAATAGAAAAAGTTCTCAAACATCTAAGAGTGAACCATAGGTTTGCCACCCCATATCATCCCTAAACAAGTGGACAGGTTGAAGTGGTTAATAGGGAAATTAAAAGAATCTTGAAAAAATTTGTTAAACCTACTAGGAAGGATTGGAGTCTAAAATTAGATGACACTCTTTAGGCATACAGGACAGCTTTTAAGACCCTTATTCGCACAACTCCTTTTTGGTTGGTTATGGCAAAGCATGTCATTTACTTGTTGAGATTGAGCATAAAGCTTATTGGGCTATAAAACTTGTTAACCTTGATCTTGAGTCAATTGGAAAGTTAAGGCTACTCCAACTTACAGCCTTGGAGGAGTTGCGCAAGGATGCTTATGATAATTCAATACAGTACAAAGAGAAGGTCAAAAAATGGCACGATAAGCATACTACTCGACAACACGAATTTGAGAAAGGCGATCAAGTGTTGTTATTCAATTCTCGCTTATGAATTTTTCTAGGTAAGTTGAAATCAAGATGGTTGGGACCATACACGGTAAGTAAAATATTCCCCTTTCGAACCCTTGAAATCACTCACACCACTGGACGTATTTTCAAAGTCAATGGCAATCGAGTGAAACGCTATGTTGGTGAAATTCTTCTCAATGCAGATCAGATGGATATGCTCTTTGACACTGCAGAATAAAACTTCTTGGGTTATCTTTACTTCTTTCTTTCGTACTATATGTTTTTCTTTTTGATACTATTTTCTCTACTTTTTGCTCATTTTTCTTTTCTAGTTTTTATGCTTTGGTGTGTTTCTTTGGTGTATTGTTCTTTCTAGGTACTTCAACAATGCTATTTTCTACTGGAATTCAACTCTTTTGCAGGAGAATGCACAATGCAATGGAAGTATTTTCTTCCTTCTCTTTTCCCCTTTATTTTTGGTCCCGTGGCAATATTTCCTTACTATATTTGTTTGGCCATTGAGGACAATGTCCAGTTTAAGTATGGGGGAGTGGTTAGAATGGGAACTCTTCTATGCTTCATTCTTCTTGAAATTCTTTGAATCTTTTGAGCAAAATTTTCAATTTTTTTTTCTAATTTTTTTTAATCTTTCAAGATGTATTTTTAATACATATCTTTGTGCTAGATCATAGAGCATATGTTCTATATCATTTGTGGCTTATGCATGACTTTTTGTACTCACTTGGACTACGTAGTTCTTGATCAAATGTTTTACATTGTTCTTAAACTTATTTTTCTGCTAAAATTCATTGAGCATTCTAGAACTTACTTGAATACTTCTCGAGGCGAAATAAGAAAGACATTCATGATTTAACTTAGGGATGACGGTAATAGGCCTTTTTTAGATAATTTGGGCTTTTCAAGCCTACCTATTTTATACTATCCCTAGTGTCTATTTTGAGCTTAAATTGTTAATTTCTTTCTTAAACCCATTATCATACTTTGTTCGTTACTTCTTTATGAGAGTTTGATTTACTTTCCAAATCTTTGATTGCTCTTGATGAATAAAAATACAAGTAGAAGAATTATGAGGGAGAATGCTTGTGTAAATGTCATGACTTGTTACTTTCAGTCATGCATCATGTGTTGAGTTGGAGTTGTGAAAGGAGAAAGGAGGAAGAAAAAGAAATATTGAGAAAAACAAAAATATGCTAGAAAATGTTGAAAGAAAAAACTAAGAAACAAACAAAAGCAGCATTTGAAAAGAAGAGAAAAAGAAAAGAAAAGCTGAAAGAAAAAGAAAAGAAGAGCACAGGAAGAATGTTGGTTGAGTTGGAATAAGAATTGCTGAAATTTTGATGATCTTGTGCAATATGATTGATGAGTTGAGAACTATTGATGAAAAGAATGCAAGATTTGCTTGAATTGTAATATGATTGCTATACAAGGTTATGGGTTTTTGATTGGTTTTGTGATAGGAGAGCAAGAAATGTGTGGAATCTATTAGTACATTTTGTTTATCCTTTTCTTGCAAACTCTCATCTTCTTTGATATTTGATTTTCCCATATCCTTCATTTAACAGCTACATTACAAACCCTTTAGCCTTACATTACAAGCTTAAAAGTCCTACTTGACCTAAGTAGAATTATGATATGTTTCGGATTAGTGGAGAGAGTGTATGAAAAGTAAAGCTTATGGAATGCATTTTTTTTTTTTTTTGGAACTAAATTCTTTCCAATGGTTTGAGAATGATGTTAAGTGTTGGGATGGTTCTACTAGTCATTCTTCACTTACACAAGTCTTACATTTGTTATGAAAGGTATAGTAGCATATGTTTTGTTGTCTTGAATAAAGAAAGCATTGGAAATATTATTTTGAAATTGTTTGAGTGATTTTGTAAAAACTTATGTTTTTCTACTTGTCTTTGATACTTTGCTTGAGGACAAGCAAAGAGCTAAGTGTGGGGGAATGTGATAGGGCCTAAATTAGTCATATATTTCCTAGTTATTTGAGGCCATTTGTAATACATTTTGTGCAATAACTGGTCATATTCCTTCATATTTGAGATTTTATCATTGGAAAGGTATTTTGTGCATTATTTCAGATTTTAGGGGTAATATAAGACAAAATCGTCGCTAAACTGATTAGAGGTGGTGCCGACCACGTGCTGCTGGCATGCACTTTGAGGCGATGAAAAATCGGCAAAATAGGGGCTGAACAGAATATAGTCGGCACCAGTTGGGAGCCCAAAGGCGGTGCCGGCTGCAACCTGAAAGAACTTGGCATGAAAATCGAGAAAAATTAGCAAACAGACAGAGAGATAGAATACAATCGGTGTCGACCCTAGGCAGGATAGGCGCCGCCGACTGTGCACTGGTACAGAGGCGGTGCCTCAATTTTCGTGCGCATTTTTGGCAATTTTCATAGTAAAGGTATTTTCCTACTTCTATTCGGCCAAAAACCCTAGAGGGATGAATTTAGGCACTTCTAAAACCCATAAATAGAGGAAAAACACAAGTCAAAGGTATGAATTCAATGAGCAAAACATAAAATCACTCATGTTCAAGGAGAAATTCATCAAATCAAGGAGGATTGTACAAGAGAGTCTACGAAGGAAGAAAAAGGAGGCTTGTCTATGAGTGCTTTCTTTTAACTTTGTTTTATTTTCTTGAACAATGATGTATTAATTATTTTATTGTAATTTGACATTGTTTTCGGTTTTCATGATTTTTAGAGTTACTTTGATCTTTTGATTAATTGATTGTTATTCTTGGTATTTAATTACTTATACTGATTACGAGATTAATTTGTTATTTCTTTCTATTAACTTGCTTGGAAAAGGGGTTGATGGTGGTGTCAATTCATTAATTTCATATTTTTTGTCTATTAACTTGCTTGGAAAAAGGGTTAATTGTTAAGAATTGGGTAATTAAAGGTTAATTGATGTCTGCAAGGATATGGATTCCTTAGTTAATTTCATGTTTTAAATTTGTCAGGATATGGGGATTTAATCAAGGATTGTGTTTAATGCATCTTTTGGGTGAATTAGTTGAGACAGGATATATGATGTTAATTTACCTTGAAGATTGTGATTTCTTAGATTGGAAAAGAAGTGAATCTATCTTAATTCTTTATGATGCCAAGAGAACGAGTAGTTATGATAATGATTGGGTACTTTAAGATCATGTTTGTCAAAATAATGGTTTAAGTTACATAATTCTCCATCCTTGACATGTATATATTATATTATATTATTTTTTAATTCCTTTTCACTTTATTGAGTCGGTTAAACAATGAAAGAAAAGTGATTAATGCATACTTGTTCCTTGAGGATCGATACTCATTTTAAACCCTATGCTATGCTTAATGATGAGTACGCTTGCTCATATGTGTAATTTGGAGTTAACGTTTTAATTTAAACTTGATTGGGAATGCGCTTATTTTTATATGATTTTTTATACCTAAATTCGTACACATCAAATAGCTTATCTATGAGTGATGTTTTTCCTTTTCTTTGAAGTCTACATTGATAATATTATTTTTTTAGTACTTTTAATTGTATTTGGGGATGAATTCTAACTCTATATTCTTGGGTTGAGTTATTATTATAATTTATTGAATTCCAATCTCTTGTATTTGAGTACTTGGGCATTGTTGTGTTAAATTGATTGTTTCGGCTTAATAGATTTACTTAATTGATTTGTATCACTTTTAATGATTTTGTGAGATAGGGTTAGGAGTTGAACACCGAATTAATTAGTTCAATATTTGTTTTCCTTTGATTAACTCGAGAGAGATTAAAGGATTAGAATTTGGTAATAAGTAGGTTTCGAAATTACCTAGAGATATGGATATTTAGGCTTTCGAGTGCCTTTGGTAATTAAGTTAATCTTAATGCTCTCTTGGGTAGATTAATTAGGTAGAGATATCGATCAATTAAACTTGGAGATAGGTTTACAACACACAAGAAGCGAGAGATCAAAGGATTCAGGGAAGAACATTGCAAGAGGTTTTCAAGGAAGAAGAAGAGAATGGCTTGTCTATGAGTGTTCTACTCTTTTTTCTTTGTAATTATTACTTTACAATTTATGCTAAGCCTTGATTTTTAATTTTAATGAGGGGTTGTACCTTATTTTATACTTTAAGTTGATGTATTTTACTTGGATATATGGTTTTTCTTCTATGGCATTTGATTATTCATGTTTATCGTGTTATTTTAGTTGAGTTGGGTTTTAATTGAATTTCTTCAATTATTTATTCGCCTCAATGAATTCGAGAGATGAGGTTAATATTTTGAATACACATTTGACTAATTTAATGTTTGCCATTTTCAATTAACCCAAGAGGGAGGTTGTGGATTAAGGCTAAATTTTTAGTGTTATGCTCTAGAGACAATCACATGTATTCTATATATTGTGCATTATTAAATAAAATAAGGCATTTTTTATCTTTCAATTTATTTTATTTATGATTTTATGTAAAATAATTGTTAGATAAAGTCTCAGGTGCAATATTGTGTTAAGAAAATCATGATAGAGATCATGATATAGGGTTCCTACTATATTGGATAGTATTCGTATTTAAATTATCCCTAGTCATAGTATTAATACGATAGGACATCATTAATGCATTAAGACTAGTACGTATTATACTTTTTGATTTGATCAGGCGATGGTTCTCACATCTGTGAGTATTGTGATACTCAAAGCTAACCATGTATGCTTGTTACTTGAACAAGTACATTGGATGACTTGATTATGAGATAATCATATGGATAACTATTTAATACTAGTAATGGAATTTCAATATAGCAAATGTGCAAGTATCCTTAGACTTGAGTTCTCCAAGGTACTTTATTTGCTAAGTGTTGGACTTTGATTCCAATCTCTGGAGTCCTGACAAGACTGCCTATGGAATGGATATTGGGTACAATATGAAGCAAATGAAAGTAGTTAAGAGAATCAATAAAGGATTCATCACTTCTAATAGTAGGAGCGAATATCTCACTACCACTTATAGAAATCACAACTCGAGAAGTGCTTGGCCAAGGCGATTGTATATCGGAAATGGTTTCGATTGATACATGTGTGATGAGTAGTGGATTCTTAGAATAAGTATTAAAATATTTAGGCCAAAATTAATTTATTATTCTGGAAGGAGTTGGCACTAAGTCAATACTCCAAACCGAATGAGATATTGTATGGTGAAAGGAGTTTATTGCACTGTTATTTGCTATTGAAAGGTTCGTGTCAAGCTACTTGACTTTCTAGACTTTTTAGTGGACATGATGTATTGTTAGATACCGCTCATGATTTTCTTAATATGAATTTTTTAATTAGAGAATTAATAAATCAATCCTTATTAGAATTAATAAGTTAATTAAAAAATTGTTAAGGATTATTAGTCCTAAAAACGTTTAGATTAATTCATATCTTGCTATCCATAGACCAAGAAACCTAATAGGTCACATACCATAGAAAATTGAGTGCTCATGTTGTTATTTGATAACATTACTGGGTTGATTGTGAAAAAAAAGAAGTTGTTGCGGTCAAATTATAATTAGTTATAATTTGTAGGTTATATTGTAATTAACTAAAGTTATAATGATAATTTGGTAATAAAGAATTCATATGCAATATAGATTTTGTTTCCCAAAAATTAAAACGGATGAAAATGTGTGTGTGTGTGTGTGTGTGTGTGTGTTGTGTGTGTGATGGTTTTGGAAATTACACTGGAAGTTTTTTTTTTTAGAAAATGGAGAGCCTTGGAGAAGACGTGCTTGGAGATTTTTGGATCGCACTAAGAATAGAGAAGGAAAAATTTTTCATTCTCAGAGGCTTTCACACGAGGTGTTTTCTTTACTTGTGTCAATTCCTGTTTAAACATAAATGAGATCCTCGGTGGGAATTCTTGATTTTATTTTGTTGCGCAGCCTGTATTTGCATGACAAGAATTCCTAACATAAATAATCAAAGAGTTTCAAAAATTACCTAGAGATAGGAATTTTGTGACTTATGGAATAATTGGGTTTGTGAGTGGTGATCAATGCCTCTTTGGGGTTGGCTAATTAGATGGAGATATCAATTAATCGAAACTAGAGATTAGGAATCTCATTACTTGAGAGAGAGTAAGGTTGATTTTTAACTCACACCAGCACCTAAAGTTAGAATTTATGGATCTAAGGGGTACTCATCTTTTTGGTATTTATAGGAAAATTTCTTTTATTATGTGACCTTTCTCTCTTTCTACTTCTCTGATGAACTTATGACTCTTTCTTGTGTAAGAACTTGGTATGTTTCCCAGTGTAGTTAATTAATTTTACTTCACATATTTAATTAGTTAAACAATGAGAAAAGAAGAAAGTAGGGTAATTGCCACCTTCCCTAAAATTCTATGATACTTGACATGTTATCTATACTATACGATATGTGCACTTGCTTATATATGTGTATTGTATGAATTGACTTGGCATTTTAAATTGTAAAACTTATGTGATTGTGGGTTATTATTGAATTTACTTCTATATATACGGAATTTCCAGGGAATCATTTATGGCAATATTCTAAAACATTTGATTCTTATTGATTTGGCCTTTTGTAATTGTGAATATTCTCTTTTGAGGTGTTTCGGTTTGATTTTTACTTTTCTTTTCTTTTGTATGCTTTTTGTAGCTATTGTAGTCTTAGGTATTAGTTTTCCTTGTTACAAACTTTTTTTTTTATTGTAAGTTTGAGTTGTTTGAATCATCATTGAGGCTAGTAATTCATGGGGAAGTATGAGGCCATGGGTACAGATGTAAGAGCATCATAATGGTGATAAGTTGGCAAAATTACAAGCTTTTATTGATATTTTAAGTGGCACAAATGACAATTGGAATGCAACTCCTCCGACGAATCAAGATATAAGTTGCAATTTCTATAGATAAGAGCGCTTCGGTTATGGCATTTGCCATAATGAAGCTTATCCTTTTAAGGACCAAAGGTAGGGCAAAGCATACACTTTGGAATGGATGATCATTTAAGTGCATAATGGAATAATCAAGAGTATTTTCCTTATGATCTACCACCTCCACCTCAACGAGTTAAGTCTTCATTTGATAAATTGGTAAATACTTTTGTTGCCAACACAAATGCATTTCCTAAGCATCAAGAAGAATTCTTTCAAAGAATGAACAACCAAGCTTCCCATCATATGGAGATCAATGAAGAAAGGAAAGATGAGGTGTAAGATAGAGAAACCCTTAAGCTACCATTGAAGATACTTGAAGATCAATTGTGCCTCTTGAAGGAAGACATCAAAATGGCCCATCCACTTGAAAAAGAAGAACAGACTCACTCACAAGAGAATGAAGAGAGTACCTCTCGATTTAAGGAGAAAAACGATGCCAATGATAATGTAAGGAGTTTAGCATTCCTCAAGGAAGATCATAAAGAGACCTTGGAGTACGACAACCAATTATGCTCTTCATCCCACTCAAAGGGAGGTAACTTAGCTATTGTAGACAACCAAAAGTAAAGTAAGTGTCTCTAAACTACTTTTTTTAAGAGTTACAATACTAGGTTTGAGTTGAAAAGTTTTGATTGTGATGAAATCTTAGAAGGGATAATTAATACTCTGATTGTTGATGCACTCTTTAAATATCATTTGCATTCATATGTGGAGGAATTGATTTATATGTCAAAAGAGATGCAAGTGGATGAGGACTGTGTGTTTAATTTTGTTAAGACTAATAATTTTCATATACCTTATCATATTCAAAAACCTCTTTTATTTCTAGATGATTCATCATCCCTACTTTCTACATTGAGCATGAGTTTTCTTTACAAAGGGTTGATGAGGAAGCATGATGAATAAAAAAAGTGTGTTTATGTATTGGGCTTTGATTTGTTTTTACCTTATTTAAGTTTTTATATAGCTGTTTTGCTATTGTTTAGTTTTCCTTAGTGTTAGTTGTTCTGTCACTCTCTAATAATGTGGATAACATAGTTTTAAGTGTGGAGAAGTGAGTGTTTTCTTTAGTTATATACTTAGGAGTTGTTTTGGTAGTATTTTGTTTTATTTTACTTTCTAATGTTTTGGTGTGTCTTATTTCTAGTCTTTTAGAGTTTTAATGTTTTGTTTTCATTTTGCAGGATTAGTAGATTAAGAAAAACTATTCTCTTCTTCGTACTCCAAGTTCTAATATCTTATATGAATAGAGATCACTTGGGGAGTATTACTAACCCTTTCCTCATTTTATTCATTTTTAGTCCTGTTGGATATAAGCTTATTGTGATAGTTTTGGCCGATGAGGACATTGTTCGCTTTAAATATGAGGCAGGGGTTGATAATATTCTCTTCAAGTTTCTATCATGTTTGTGGAATTTTCTTATGATTTTTGAGTATTTGTGTGCACTCTTGGAAATTGGGCAAAATTGTTTCAATTTTTGAATAAGTTTGGCTTTGATGGTATTGTTGTTGTGTTTCTATTGACATGATTTGGTCCAAAACCTTTTTAGATGAGTTTGTTTTTTGGGTAAATTTGTATATTATGTGTGAAATGACTAAATTTTGAGAATTTGAATTAACTTTCTTTAGGATTTAGTAAAAGTGGCCCCATGTTATTTCTTGGGAATTGAGGATGGCTTCTGTGATGAAATATAAGTATGAAATTTTAAATTAACATTTGTTCTATGATTGTATGACTAGTCCTTATTTTGGGTTTAAATAAATGTAGATTGTGGTACGAAAAATGAGAGAATAATGTAAGGTAATACAAAAGTTAAAAATTCCTTACTTACATATCTTTACTAGGCATTTGTATTACCTTCTCAAACAAAACAAAAGAAAATGAAAACAATAGAGTAAGGTAATGTATCTTACAAAGAGAGAGAGAAAAACAAAAAGAATAAAGAGGGTAATGTAAGAGTTAAAAACATTACTTAGAAATCTTTATTAAGCGATTACATTACCCTTCAAAATTGAGCATATAGACTAATTTTTTATTTACTACTTGGATTGTAGTAGTTAGGAAGTCATAGAATTTAGAATTAACTTATTAAGCCTAACTTATATGAATTACATCATTTACATTAGAAATCTAAAGATTTGCAATGGAATACATTGAATAAGCATAAACTTGTTTAATTCAACTTCGATATCTTTAGTCATATCTATCTTAATATATTAGTTTATACAAAAATTGAAAGTAGGATAATAAAAGAGTCTTTGACACTTGTTGAAGGACGGATCAGTCCAATTGAGCATGTTGTAGAAGGGACAACTTTGGATTTAGGTTTATTCTCAACACAACAACACACTACATGTGAACTTGTTGGTTTAGAGGTATAACAAATGACTAAACAATGTAACTAGAGCTGAGGGCATTTGTTAGTGGATTTGTCAATGCAAAATACAGAGCTATTTTCTATTCTTTAAGTTGTTCAAACAGCAGAAAGGGGCCATATTATGGCCTTAGCCGTCTTGTTTGTTTTGATGTTTAGCTAATTAGCAATGTTGGTGTTTGCCTTATAGTTCATCTATCATATCATGTTACAGATGATACTCAAATTGGTTGAATAATTCATGATTAGGTATATCAAAAAAACTATCTTTCTGATTCTACACTTTTTCGAGTTAAATTAAAATTTGAGCTCGAAATAAAATAACAACTTGCGCTATTAAAAAAGTTGAAAGTGCTCAAAAAGAAATAAGCAAAGTAAGCACAAAGATTCGTCCAAATTTCATTGATATATGGTAATTTAATTGAAGATGGTGTAGATGAGTATGATGACGATGATTTTTATCCTAGTTCGCTCTTGGGAAAAAAAAGTATGTAAAAACAAAATTTCCCAGGCGTATAATAGTTATCAGACATAAAATTTAGGGTTTTTGATTGTAACTACTTTTAGTATATTCCTCTAATTGTAAACTTAATTATTTTATTTTAATAAATTTCCCATCTTTTGGTGGTTATTAAAAAAAAAATTTGAGTAATTTGGCTTTAAGGTTAAATTCAAGAGGGTTAAATGCCTTTTATCCCCCTAAAAAAGAAGGTTAACGATGAAATAAATTTTTATTCAATTTCTAAGAATAGAAAGGAAAATAAATTAAAGTTAAGTTAGCCCTAAGGGCATTTTCCTATGTTTTAACTTATTACAAATATTAATGATGACTAACTTGTGTGATCTACATGTGATAGGACATGTTTGACCTCAGTTCTTCTACAAACATGCAAATGAAACTGCTAAGCAACTCTTAGAGCAATGGAATCTAAGTCAAGTATAACTTCTACTAAAGAGCTTGCAAATCATGAAGTCTTTGTGAAAGAATTATAGATTAGGAATCGTTGTTAAGGTATATTTTGTAAATTCTTATGTCTCTATTACCTTATGATCAATTTGTTTTTACCTTGAAGCACATAAATAAAATGATTTCAAACAGTAGGTCTTCAGATATTTGGATTGAGTAGTTTGGATGGATCTCTGAATTCAAAACTCCATCCAATATTGTGTAATATTTTCAAAATGATTCTGCCTAAAAACGTGTCATTTTGGACTCACCTTTTAAACGAACATCCTTCCACTTTGTGAATAAAAAACCCTGAAAATCCTGATAGAAAGTAACTAGTTGATACTAGTCGTTAGGACTTCAAGTTTGGCTCCTATAAAGGCTTTCAGAACTTGATTTTGAAGCAGATTTTTGTGCTATCTCTCTCGTAAACATTCTTCCACATTAGAATATAAAAATCTCTCATTTCATTGTGTTTCAAAGTGAAATCAAAATTGCTTCAAAGGTAAAAATGTACGGGTGCTTAGACTATTTATATCTGCTCAATCTGTGGGCTATTTTTGCATTTTCTTTGTATTTTGTTTTGCATCAAGGTTTGAAAATTAAAACCCAATTAGGTGAGCCTTGATTTATTGTGTATCAAGGATAAGAAAGTAAAACCCAGTTAGGGTGAGCCTTGATTATTGAGTTTAAACAAGTTCAGTGTAAAACCAAGTGTGGTGACCCTTTTATGTAAGATTGGTGTTGCCTACCACCATTGATTTGGAAAAATAGTTTTAGTGATTATGTTGAAATCCTTAAGTGTGTGCTTAAGGTAGTGGATATAGATCATTTGAGGATCGAATCACTATATATCCTTGGGTCTTTGATGAGACTCCGCTTCATCATGGAGGTCAAGATCAATGAGGGGAAGGCGTGACCATGCAAGGACAAGGACCGATGACAAGAGCTAGGTCCAAAAAGCTTCAAGATGATTTTCAATTACTCATCCGTTAAATGCCCAACAAGAGAAAGAGTAAGATGAGCATTCAATTGGAGGATTTCAACAAGTTCCTATGAGAGGGGGAAGATATGGTATGAGAGGAGGACGAGGTAGAGGTCAAGGAAGGAATAGTGGAAACAACCTAAGTGGGTTAGAAAGAGAGTTTAAGAGAGTTGATGAATGGTATGAGGGGGAACAAGTAGAGGCCTTTGGGGAACACCATAGAGGATGCGACAATAGAAGAGGTAGGAGAGAAGGAAATGATGAGGAGAAAGAGTTGAACCACATCAAATTGAAAGTGCCCACATTTTATGGCAAGAGTGACCCCAAAGCATATTTCGAGTGGGAAAGCAAGATGGAGATCTTCCTAGAAAATCATACCTATAGTGAGAGGTTAAAGGTGAGGTTAGCTATTTTGGGATTTTCAGAGTATGCTTTGGTTTGGTGGGAGCAAGTTAGTGCTCAAAGGAGACAAATGAGAGTAGAAACCGTAGTTAGTTGGAATTTGTTGAAAGATATTATGAGAGCAAGGTTTATACCACACCATTACTACAATGATTTTTATCAAAGGCTCCAATCACTCAAGTAAGGGAACAAGAGTGCGGAAAATTACCATAAAGAGATGGAAGTAATGTTGATGAGAGCTCAAATCAATGATAATCCTAGAGCAAGAAAAGCAAGGTTCTTGGGAGGATTAAATAGGAAAATTGCCAATTTGTTAGAGTTGCACCCCTATGACCGAATGGAGGATATGGTACATGCCACTATGAAGATTGAGAGGTAATTAAAGAGGAGGGCATTTACTAGACCACCACTTCCAAACCCCAACACTACTAGCAAGGTGCCAATTAAGAAGGATGAAGCCCCTAAGCTATTCTAAAGGGACTTCAACAAACCTAGGGAGGATTGGAAACCTAGGGAAGGATGGAACAAGGATAAGGGAAAAGCCATGGAAAGGCCACAAAGGAATAGGAATATCAAGTGTTTTAAGGGCCTTAGATATGGCCATATTTCCCATGAGTATCCAAGCAGGAGAACGATGTATACTAATCCTTATGGTGAGGTTTTTACTGACGAAGAAGAAGAGGGAGAAAGATACCAATGAGACCAAAAGGAAAATGGAGATGAGGAAAGTGATGAATTGGAAATTGTTGGTCAAGAATACTCTTTGGTGGGAGTCACAAGAAGGTCATTGAATTCACAAGCTATTGAGGATCAAGATCACCAACAAAGAGAGAACAGTTTCTGCACTAGGTGTCTAATCAACAAGATCCCTTGTAGTGTCATTGTGGATAGTGGGAGTTGCACTAACATGATTAGTGCAAACTTAGTTGAAGGATTGGCCATGAGTTGAATTAAACACCCCAAGTCCTTCAAATTACAATAGTTGAACGATAGCGGAGAAATGAGAGTAAACAAGCAAGTTTTGGTGTCTTTTGAGATTGAAAAATACAAGGATGATATGCTATGTGATGTGATACCATGCAAGTGGGTCACTTACTTCTAGGGAGGCCTTGACAATATGATAGGCATGTAAGGCATGATGGGAGGAAGAATACTTATTCCCTAGTCAATGAGAGAACTAAGTTTACCCTCATCCCCATGGCCCCTAGTGAGGTGAACAAAGATCAAAGAATTATAAAAGAGAAAGAAAAGAAGAAGGGAGCGCAAGAGATTGAGAAGAACGAACAAGAGAGGAAAAAAAAAGAATTGAGAGAGATGATGGACAAACAAGTACCCTTGACAATCAAGGAAATGAGTGAGCAAGGACAAGAAAGGGGAGGTAAAAGAAGAGTGAATTTCTTTGCGAAAGAGAGTGAGGTCATAGAGGCTATAGAAGCTAAGGAACCGGTTATTCTTCTTTTATGTAAAGGTTTTTATGTTTCTACCAATGATTCTACATTATCTTTGCCTAATGAAATTACAGCTATTCTTCAATAATTTGAAGACGTTTTTTAAAAGGAGATGCCCGGAGGATTACCACCCATAAGAGGGATTGAGTATCAAATCGACTTTGTGCCTGGAGCCGTCATCTCCAACCAACCGCCATATAGAAGCAACCCGGAGGAGTCCAAGGAGTTGCAAAAGTAAGTAGAAGCATTGCTTGAGAAGGGACATGTGAGAGAGGGTATAAGCCCATGTGCAGTTCCGATTCTCTTGGTGCCCAAAAAGGATGAGATATGACGTATGTGCTTGGATTATTGTGCTATCAATAACATCACGGTAAAATACCGCTATCCCATTCCTAGGCTAGATGACTTGCTTGATGAGCTATTTAGTGCATGCATTTTCTCTAAAATTGATTTGAAATCCAGTTATCACCAAATTAGAATTAGAGAAGGAGATGAATGGAAAATGGCTTTTAAAACTAAACAAGGGTTGTATGAGTGACTTGTCATGCCCTTTGGATTGCCAAATGCTCCAAGTACTTTCATGCGATTAATGCACCATGTTTTGAGGGAATTCATTGGAAAATTTGTTATTGTGTACTTTAATGATATATTAATCTATAGCAAATCATATGTGGATCATTTAAATTATATTCAAAGTGTGCTTGTTGTCCTCCGAATGGAGAGATTGTATGCTAACCTTGAGAAGTACTCTTTTTGTTTGGAGAGGATTACATTCCTTGGGTGTGTTGTGAGCGCCAAAGGGATTGAGGTTAATGAGGGAAAAGTGAAAGCTATCCAAGATTGGCCAACCCCTACCACCATTACCTAAGCCCGTAGTTTCCATGGACTAGCTAATTTCTATAGGAGGTTCATTCAAAATTGTAGCACTATAGCAGTCCCTCTAATCGAAATGGTAAAGAAAAAGGTGGGGTTTAGGTGGGAGAAGGCCCAACAAAAAGCCTTTCAAGCTCTCAAAGATAAATTGAGCCAAGCTTCAATTCTTAGTCTTCCTAATTTTGAGAAGGCCTTTGAGATAGAGTGTGATACAAGTGGGGTGGGAATAGGTACTCTCTTGACCCAAGATAAAAAACCCATTGTATACTTTAGTGAGAAATTGTCCGGGGCGGTCTTCAATTACTCTACCTATAACAAAGAACTTTTTGCCTTGGTGAGGATCTTAGAATATTGGCAACACTACCTTTTGCTAAGAGAGTTTGTCATTCATACTGATCATGAGACCCTTAAACACCTCAAGAGCCAACAAAATTTGAACAAGATGCATACAAGGTGGATGGAGTTTATTGGGACATTTCCATATGTCATTCAATATAAGATGGGTAAGGAAAATATGGTAGTGGATACACTATCTCGAAAGTATGCACTACTAAACTTTTTAGCTGCTAAACTTCTTAATCTTGAACTTGTGAAAGATTTTTATGTTGATGATGAGGAGTTTGGGGATATTTTCCATACTTGTGAGAAAAGTACATTTGCTAAATATTTTAGGTATGATGGTTTCTTATTTAGAGGAGTAAGGCTTTGTGTGCCAAAGGGTTCTATTAGGGTGTTGCTAGTTAAGGAGGCCCATAGTAGGGGACTAATGGGGCATTTTGGTGTTGCAAAGACCTTAGGCATTCTTAAGGAGAATTTTTTTTTGGCCAAAAATGAGAAATGATGTGGAGAAACATTGTTCTCAATACATTATTTGTAGGCGAGCAAAGTCTAGAACCCTTCCATATGGCCTTTATACTCCTTTGCCCACACCTAATGTGCCTTGGGTTGATATTTCAATGGACTTCATCTAAGGATTGCCTAGGTCCAAGGGGGGAAATTACTCCATATTTGTGATTGTTGATCGATTCTTTAAAATGGCTCATTTTGTGGCTTGTTCAAAGATTAATGATGCGTCATATATTGCAGATTTATTCTTTAAGGAAATGATGAGAATGCACGGGATTCCAAGGACTATTGTCTCAGATAGAGATACTAAATTCCTTAGCCACTTTTGGAGAGTTTTATGGAACAAACTTGATACTAATCTCTTATTTTTCACTGCTTGTCATCCTTAAACGGACGGACAAACGGAGGTAGTCAATTGAACAATCACTCAATTTTTGCGGACCATAATCAAGAAGAACTTGAAAAATTAGGAAGAGTGCTTGCCCCACATTGAGTTTACTTACAATAGGGCTTTGACTCTACCACTTCTTATTCTCCTTTTGAAATTGTATATGGTTTTAATTCTCTAACTCCTTAAGATTTGGTTCCTTTGCCTATAGGTGAATGGTTGAACTTCGATAGAGCTAAGAAGGTGGAAATGGAGAAGGCACTCCATGAGAAGGTGAAAGCTACCATTGGAAAACAAAATAAAGAAATAGCCTATAAGCACAATCAAGGAAGGAAAAATGTGTCATTTGAGCCGGGTAAATGGGTATGGGTACACCTTCGCAAGAAGAGATTCCCCACGCAATGACGGAGCAAACTAGATCCAATGGAGGATGGTCCATTTCAAGTTCTTGCCAAAGTTAGAGATAACGCTTATAAGATAGATTTACTCGGTAAGTATCATGTTAGCGCCATTTTTAATGTTAGTGACCTCTTTCCCTTTGATGTAGATGATGGTAATAATTCGGAGACGAATCCTTTTCAAAGAGGAGGAGATGATGAGACTCCACTTCATCATGGAAGTCAAGATCAAGGAAAGGGAGGCGTGACCAAAAAAGGACAAGAACTAATGACAAGAGTTAAGTCTAAGAAGCTTCAAGATGATTTTCAATTGCTCATCAAACCATGCTTGAGGATGGAAGAGGGTTAGAAGGTTGAGAAAGCTAGCTAAGAATTCATTTTGATGACTATCCAAGAAGGACCCCAATAAGAACTCAAGCCAGCAACAAAGGTGTAACACCCCGCTACCTAGACCCGCCAGGGCCAGGGATGTCGCCCGTCTAAAGGACAAGGGGTCTTTATAACTAGGACACACAAATATAATAACGGAATTAAAATGATACTTCAACTTAAAATTTATTACAACACAAAAGAAATAATAATAAATCCAAGAATACTCAAAATAAATCCATAATAAAAATTCATCTGCTCTTCCCAACATTACACAAAATAAATCCTTAGAAAATTCTTCCAAAGTAGACAATAGATAGCTACTCATGCCCACAGCAGGATGGACCTGAAATCATGATAAAATGGTGGTGAGACAGAAATCTCAGTCAGTCCGTGTGTGCTTCGGGTGTTTAGTGAAAACAGTTCGTGGATGCAAAGTGTGAAACCTTTATAAGAGAAATAATGGTAAGCAATAACATTAATCAAAAGCCAGAGTGGCGTTTTGGCTTTTCCAGCCATACATAAGTAATAAAATCAACCACTCGAAAGAAAGGGATATGGGTTACCACACGTTGGGCCCCATAACCGGTCAGAATGTCGACACTTTGTGCAGACTGACAAAAGTAGGTGATCGGCCTACTGGGCAAGATACTCCTCCTTCTCTATACCCAAACAATAACCGAGTGTCCATTCCGGCAAACCACAGTCACTTGACTGAAAACAAACTGCTAGCTCGGATCGGCACGACTCACTGGACTGACATCTTATCCGGGAAGGACTCACCCCTCAGAGGTGGCCACCTACTGAGAGACTTACCCTAACCCTTCAAAGACTAGTCCTAGTAGTCTACCCTTATTGAGTACTCAACGACATTTCCCACTTGGGATAAAATGAACAAAACATTGTTCCACATGAAAATGGCAATTTAAGGGTTTTCCAAAGTCTTTAACAAAATCAGTTTTAGAAAGAGTTTGAGTTTGAGTAAATCTGCTCATTGGCTTTTAAATAATTCAAATGTTTGAAATAAGAAAGGATTTTACCCTCAATTGCCTTTACATAAATGAGTGTCCATGCACTCTACACTTGGCTTGCCATAATAAACATTTTGCATCAAACAGGTTTTATGTAGGAGCTTACCTGATTCTTGCTCACAATAACAAGGTCACCAACGGCAGACCTAACCCCACATGGGCAAATACAAATCACAATCAATTTCAAGCCACAAACTACTTCCTTAATTTTAAATCGACTCAACTTATTACTACCATGATCCTAGTGTCCCAAGCTTTAAGGTTAAACAATAAGTAAATAGGTTTAAGAGTTGAGCCTGGCACAATTATTTAAAATAATTAATGGTTTGGGAAATAAATTTAATAAGTTGAAAGCTTAAATCTTGTTAGGGAAAATTTAGAGTTTATTTGATCAAGAGTTCTAGGTAGTATTAAATAAAATATTGATTTATTAATAATTTAGTTGTTAGAAAATAATTGGTAGCTAAAATTAGTTGAAAATAAATTTAATGAGTCTCACTTGAACAATATTAAATAAATTCTTAAGGAGTTTTGATTAGAAGATAATAGTTAAATTTTTAGTAATATATATTCTACTAATTGTAATTATTTTCATAAAGGCTTTAATTGATCTCATTATATTAAGTAATATATACATATACATATATTTTATTTTCTTGCAAAAATCATTATTTGTTTGACTAAAATATCCTTTATATATATGACAATCCAAATCTACCCTTCCTAGGGGTTTTTTTTTTTTTTTTTGAAAATACTAAGAGAAATTATTTTATTGAATATTTTATTCATGAAGTAAAAATTTGTTTGGGGACAACTAGATCATGATCAAATTCCTATGGCTAACCACAATCAATACATACACAATCATTTAATTCATCAAATCATCCAAATCATGCAGACAAGCATAGATCTCAATTTATCAACACATGATCTAACCCTTACTAGCAAAAATATGATCATGGCTTCAATACTAATCCATCATGAATATAAACCCTATTCACCAAAGGTGACATAATCTGTAGCATACTTCATCACATATACGACTTATAACATGCATCAACCTCAAATCATCATATAATCATCCAAGACAATCATTCCATGCATAAATCCCATCTCCTTCACAATCATACATATATTCATACTTTAATCTCAACAATATATATATATATATATATATATATATATATATATACTCAAATCCTATCACCATCCACCAATTATCATTATCACCCTAGAGACATGCTTCTAGAGTTTAAAAGAAGGATTGCTGGTACTTACTTGGTTAATGAACGCCTTGAAGGGGTTTAGAGTAGATCTCAACTCCTAGGTGTCTAACTTTGTCCAAAGGAGATGGCGAGAGCATGATTATGGAGAAGAAGTCATCCGGTCAAGGGAGAGGAGTTTCGGCCGTGAGAGAGAGAGAGAGAGAAGAAGAAGAAGAAGAAGAAGAAGAGATCATTAATATGTTTATTCACATAGATTCTCACTAGAGATCATGTTTGGAGAAGATGAAGTTGATAGAGTAAATTTACCTTGAAGATGTTCTTGTCTTTCACAGAAATTTCTGCTTTTAATCCGAAGTAGCAAGATGATTTGAGGAGTTTGATGTTAATAATGGTGTTGATGGACTCACAGCAGTGAGTAGGTCAAATCTGGAAGTTTTTGAGAGGATTTGAGATGGTTTGGAGGGGTATTAAGTGTAGGGAAGAGGTAGGTGTTCTTGGTGTAGTGTGTGTGTTCTTGGAGATTGAGAGATTTCGAGAGGTGGTTCTTGTGCAGCTGTCGAATTTTTGTGAGGGATAGGGCTGGCCGAATTTCTATAGGGTTTAGGGAGTTATTTCTCTGATTTGGAAGAGAAAAGGAAGGGTTAGTTGTCACAATCCTTGGAGAATATTTTTAGAAAGTGAATTTGGAAACTAAATATTCTAGGATATCTTGATAATTTGGAGAGCTTTGAAGGTCTCCTATGGCCGACTGGTTGAGCAGCTTTTCTGAGGAATTGAAGCTGATTCAAGGTGGCTTATGGTGGCTGAAACTAAGGTGCACAATGATGACGAAGATGTCTGGTCATTTGAGTAAGATATTATGGAAGGTTGCTAAACAAGGATGGCTGTAATTTTGGAAACTAATCAAGCTAAATTGCAGGGATTTGTTGGAGAGATTTTCGGATAGCCATTGCTGAATTTCGTGCAGAAGCTTGAGGGAAACAATGGAGCTCTATTAATAGAGGTTTAAGGAAGGTTTTGACAGATTAAGGTTGGTGTTTCGGCCAGAAGAAAAATAGGAAACAAAGCTGGAAATTTGGACTGCCCAGCATTTCGCTGAACAGGAATTTTTCTGGGCAGATTTTCGGCTGCCACTTCCAGCCAATTTGCAGCGAGTTTTGAAGGGGATTTCAGTGGTATTCAAGGCTGGTTTCTAGCCTTCTTCATGAAGGAAAAACATGTCTAAGGTACTGAACAAGATCTAGAAGAAAACAGCTTGGTTTTGAACTCTCAAAACTGTTTTTTGTACAGGAAATTTTTTTCCTGTTTTGCTCCAGCTTTGAGCAGTCCGAAATTGGTCAAGAATTTTCAGGTTTCAAATTGATCCTAAAGATAATTTTTCTCGCAGCATTTGGGAGGGAATGTTAGCTAAAAATTTCGACATTTTGAAGGTACAACAAGCTGAAAAATTTCAGCTCATGCCATGAAGGAAGATGAACTAGTCTAGAGTGAAATTTCAGCAAGCTTACTAGAGGGATTTTTCCCCTTGGAATTTCCCACCATTCTTCCACATTTTTCAGACTATGAGAAGCCTTTTACTAGGGCATTTTGATCCCACAAGATCACAGCATTTTACTGAAATTTCTGGAAAGAAAATGGATAGAACATCTTGATCAAACTAAGAAGTTGAAACCTAAGGAAAACCAAAGATAAAAGGAACAAGAATTCCCTTTAGGAAATTCGAGTAGGGCAAAAGAGTGGAATGAGAATACTCCTAGCATGTCTCTCTTAGGACATCATCCCTACCTTACTCTAAGCTCCTAAGACCGAAATTTCCTCCACTAAGCAAAAATAAAATTTAATCTAGCTAAAGCTTTTATAATGGAATTTGAACCCAAGATCTCAAGAATTAATTCCAAAGCTCTAACCACTATACCACAAAAACTCTTGTTGATATTTTTATTAGAAAATTATTTTCTATTCAATCCACAGGCTATCTCCCTATTTTCACCTCGGGCAAAAATGACCATCTTGCCCCTCTCACACGATACTCATCAACAAGACTTCAAGACAATAAAACCCGAATCCAAAACACATACAAATCATATAAAAATATATTTAACCAAGAAATAAAATATGATATGCATCACAACCCCCTTACTCTAAGGTTAGTTTTGACCGGGGTTTCACAAAAGGCGGATGAAACTTGACCAAGGGAAGCCTTCCAGCGGACAGCCGACGCCCACCCCAAGCAGTCAAACCGGCACCGGCTTCAATCTGCCCAACAACAACTTCATTCTGGCATTCGACTGCCCGAAAATAGTTCGCAACCGACGCCGGCTATAGTGTCCAAACCGGCGCTGGTTGCAGCCAACGGCTACCCCGTATTTTTTATATTTTCTCTGATTTTCTATAATTTTAAGTGTTTGTAAAAATTTATTAAGGCCCCAAACTGCAATAGAATCTCAGGGATTACTTAGCTAGGGTTAGGGTAGTATAAATAGAACCTTTAGTGATTTGACAACACAATTCACACACTTTAATTCAAATTTGAGAGAGAATCTTGAGAGGCCCTAGCCTCCTTGTTCATCTTGTTCAAGACCATGCTTAAGGGTTAGTCCTCCTTATGAATGAGTCTATAAATCTTTTGAATAATCCAATATGGTTTCTTTGAATGGGTCTTAGTTGCTTTGTTCTTCTAAGGTTTGTTTGATTTCTATTATTTGGGTGCCTATTTTTTCTATTCTATTTGTGCTTGTTTTTCTTTGTTGCTTCAAGGATATTGGGGTGAGATTATTGTAGAACTTTCTACTATTCTTGAGGGTCTTTGAAGCTTACATCTTCAAGGGTTCGATAGAGGGTAGGTTGTTATCTCATTTTCTCCTTTTGTCTCAAGAAGAATATCTGTCTTTGGTCTATTAGTTGAGTTGAACACATAGCCAACTAACCCACCCACAACACTAAGAAAAAGCCACTCAAGCTTCATATAAGTTTTTTCTTCTGTACTTTGTCGCTATATTTTCTCTAGTTTTCTAATCAAAGAATTCGATCTTTATCACTGCAATTATTGATAGGCTTTAAAGACTCTATTATTCTATAGTAAATTTGTTATTGATATCTCAACTACCCATCTTTTATATAGACTATCTTTTCACCATTTAGTACTGATTCAAAAGTTTCCTGTCTACTCTCCTAAAGCTGCGAAGCAAATCTGTCATTGTGAACACAAACTGTTATTGTTGCTTAATTTACCTATCTTAAATGTAGATCTCCTTTCCATCATTTAGTGGAGGTTTGAAAGTTCTTTAGCAACGCATTCAAAGCTACACGGACAATATGTTTTTGGCTCACTCACTTTGTTGGTTCTTGCCTTAAGATTTTCAAAAGATCTTTAAAATTTGCATTTGTTTTCCATAAACCTTATTCACTCCTCTCAAAGGTTTATCAATTGGTATTAGAGCATTGGTCTACATTATCTTTAGTTTAACAGCCTTGTAGAAAAGATCCAGATGGTAAACACATCTTCTCTGCTCTTACATTGAAGGATCTTCAACGAGATACAGCATCTTTGTTTAATAGAAGAAATTATACATTCTAAAAAAATAGAATGAAAATTTTTGTTTGCTCAATCAATTTTGAGTTGTGGAATCTGATTGAAAAGGGGCCATTTCTTCTATCGAAATTTGTTTAAGGTAGAAAAGTGCCTAAACAGAATAATGAATATGACAATGAGGATATTTCGAAAATGACTTTGAATTTTCAAGAAATGAATATATTGTGTCAGTGCTTTTGATGCTAATGAATATAATCGGGTTAGTGGTTTTGATTCAATTTATGAAATGTGGAGATTACTTGAAGTAACCCATGAGGGGATTAATCAAGTAAAGGAATCAAAGTTAGGACTTTTAGTCCACGATTATAAGATGTTAACTATGAAGCCATGTGAGAACATAACTGATATGTTCACCAAATTCACAAACATCATGAATATATTGAATGTATATGGGAAAATCTATTCTCTCGATGAGCAAAACAGAAAGTTACTTGATACCTAAAGTTGGTAGCCAATAACCTTGGTTGTGGAGAAATATAAGAATTTAAATAGCATACCAACTGAAGAGCTAATTGGATCTCTTTTGATCCATAAAATGAAACTAAAAAAGTTTCAAGAACATGATGATGGTGGCAAAGGAAAAAAAGGAACAGCCTTAAAATCTGAAAATAATGAAGCTATCAGTGAACAATCTAAAAGTGATTGTGGTACTGATCTGGACAATAAAGAATTAGCTATGGTAGTTGGAAAATTCAAAACGATATTCAGAAAAGGCAACTTCAACAAAGGGAAGAAGTTCGTAAAAAAAAAAAAAAAAAAAAGACAAACTTCATCCTTCAAACCTCAATGCTTTGAATGTAAGAGTATGGAGCATTTTATTACTGATTGTCCAATAGCTAAAAAAAGAGAAGCAAAGCACAACAAGAAGAAAAGAAAATGA
>JANUWF010000379.1:0-10317 GCA_026120185.1 Voacanga thouarsii
ATCATGGCAATATTTCCATGTCGCCCAAATAAAATTATAATAAAAAAATAAAATCATGAATAGTCCCTAGAAGACAAATACTAATGCGGCAAGATTTGATAAATTAAAACAAAATCAAAAGCAAAAATATAATGATGCAAGGATGTTGAATTCTCACGTTCTAGACCTACTATTGATACAATCTGCAAAGAGTTCCTTGCTTGTAGAATAAAAGGATCTGTCGGCATTATTCTACTTAAACCTCAACACAAACTTATCAGACCAGGGTTATAGAAGGACTTCATTAGACTGTGATTGAAAAAGTGGTAGAATTTGCTTGGATTTCCATGTGAGCTTTAAAGTGGATGATAACCTTTAGAGGAGTCGAAGATTTAATAGTCATACCAGTATAGATCTCATTCAAACATCTACCGATTCATTTTTTTTTTTTTTGGTGAAACCATATTGTACTCCATCATTTCAATAGCTAGCGAACCACTCAAAGTTGATGTGCCGATTGTTAATCTTACGCATCCGCGTGTGGCAGAGTGTGCATTGAAATTGACGGTCTTAAGGCTCCACCTAAACGAATTTAGTTGCTAAGAACAAAAATAGTAGTCATGTCAGAATCAAAGTCCAGATGATGAACATGATTTGGGGCAGGGCCACCAAACTGCAAACAGCTTTCTCCTACAAGCCATAAAAATAAGAATAGTCTACCCCTAACCTACATGATAACAAGGAATGATTGGGGATAATGTTTCAAGTCAGTGGCAGTGGTAGTTTATAAATCTTTTGGCTTTATTATTGATGTTCCTGATCATATAATTCGGACCTAACATGCTAATGATGTCGTACGGAGTATAGCTAATCCGGTTATTGCAGCAACCTAAAACACAGTGAAACCCAAAATAATGTGACAGCAACCCAGTTTTGAATTTATCTTCAAATGCTGGTGTAGAAAATTCAAACTCTACCGTGAATCACCTAAACTTGCTTCTCGTGCTATACTCAATCGTTTATGCAAAAAGAATTCACATAAAGGGATGCGCTCAACAATGGATTGAAGATATAATTCTATCTCATAGTTGTGTGTGAATTTAGTGGAAGATCCAGATGATGCTCATAATTTGAGGATTTTATCAAAAGTCATTCCCCAAAAGGTAGAAGGCTTTCTTGATTCCCACAAATGGCAGGCCCAGTAGATAAAAAGCCCGTGGTTTTCACAAGTATTTTTCAATTTTTTTTTTGAAAAGTAGCATCTGTTTGTGTATTTAATTCATTTTTATTAACTAAATTGAGGCCCCAATTTAGTGCTTTTGATTAAACAAATGGGGGGAGATTGCTCTAGCAGGAGGAAAAATAGGTCTTGGAATATCGCTAGCTACCCTATTTGAAATCTAATAGCTTCTAAATATGCAAGGTTTGAAATCTAGTTGTTCTTAAATATGTAATATTTTGAACCCTAGTAGTTTTTAAATACGCAAAGTTGAAATATTGCTAGCTAACTCTATAATTTTTGCCGCAGGGAAATAAGCAGGGAAATAAACAAGAGCTAAAAAATGGCCATAAAGTTTCTTTGGAATTCAATTAGCGGCAAAATTTTTCGATTTTGTACCATCAATTCCTCATTATTGGATGGGGTGTAAGTTAACCACCTATTTTTATTAATATTAAACTCCAGCGGTTGGCGGGAAAAAAGCTTGGATCCTTAACTATTTATTAAGTGAAATAAAGTGTTTTAATGAGCGTAAAAGTACTTAAAAGAAATAAGTAACAAGTACTTTCAATGTGCTCTTTGTGGCTTCTCCACATGCAATAGTGCATTTAGGGACAAACCATTTATTCCATCTGACTTTCTTGGTGCGCGCCACAAAAACAATATAAGCTCCGATTCTAAATGGGATTATCTTAGTGGTTTCTACATTTGACAAGCATAAAATGGCTCTGAATTTTTCGTCGTAGTATTTTTCTAAATCACACATTTCCCTTAGCAAGCGCAAGGCCATAAAAGAAAAAATGGTCAAATATAACCAAAATTCATCGTTATCTAAATTCATGCTTATTGAGATAATGCTTTTGATTCATCACCACACTATAAATTGGATATCACGCTCTTTTCATCTCAAACGGTGAAGAACAACAAAACAAAATGAAGGGAGTACAAATTAAGACTTCACTAATCTTTTTTCTTTCTTTGGTTCTCCTCTCAAGTATGCGTGTCTTCAACTATGCTGTGATTTTCTAATTTTAGTTAACGACTTATTCATTTCCTTTTTGAGTAATTCTTATGCAACATATTTCCAGTACAATGTTGTCCTTTTTCTTTTTTATTTTTAAAATTTAACCTTACTATTATCACTAGACAAACAGTGCAAGGTTTCCAAATGGAGCTATTTCTTTTTTTTCAACATGAGGAAAACTTACATATTTTGGGGGTTTTATTTACAAAAAAAAAAAAAAAAGAATCCTGCCATTAATCCAAAAATATTTTCTCACATCCAATCCAATCTTTATTAACAAGAATAAGTCACTAATGGAGGCTTAACTACAAAGCCACCCTAAAATTGGCATCTGTGGCAAAGTTTCTAGTTTCTTCTTCACTATTTCATGAAACTATGTTGAAGGTTAACTCTTCTTCATAGACTCCGCAATGAATTTTTAACCCTCACTGCCTTAGTTGAAAAAAAAAATACAAATTTAGGTGTGGCATAATATTTGGTGACTAATTATTCTGCATGAATAGAGCTAAGAAGCACACCAAAAACAATATTCCAACAAGCACCTTATTGACTAGTTTTGTTTGGCTAATCCTGATTTTATAGGAGCTACATTTGCTGAAAAAGGCTCCAAAGTTGAAAACGCGGCAAATCTTCCTTCCAAATGCAATGTTTATACTGATTGTATAGGCTACTGTTAATATTGCCAGGCCAAATCGTGTTTTTGCCTCGCCGGTAGGTGTGCTTGACTGCATTTGATGGTTGAAAGCGTTAGATGCAACCAATCAATTTAGTGTCACAAAAAATAATCATAACAACAATAATGCTATTTCATTCGTATTTTTGTATTTATAAATGCAATGAAAAAAGAATTCAAATTCTTAGACTACATTCAAATTGTTATTATTATTTCGGGGATTTGTTTGGTATTTACCCTACTGTCCTTTCATTACTTTCGAATTTGCAACTCTATTGCAATTCAAAGGCCCTATTTCATTTGGCGGACGTATTATTACTTTTGGAAAACTATTCCTATTTCAACAAAAAAAAAAAAAGCACAAAGCTTTTAAAGAAGAAGACTTAGTAGATTTTTTTCAAGCAACTTAATTTTCTAGTTTCCTAACATTTGTGACCAAACACATAACTCTACTGCTAAAACGTTTGAAATTTTGACTCCTAGCAAATCAGAGAACCAAAAATTTCTGCTCTTAATTATACTTTTTGAACTAAATCAATTAAGCTGCTTTATTTTTTAGTAGACATGCAAGACAAAGAAAAGAATATATCCATAATGACTTCAGAGGTGTGATATTATCAATATCATTGGTTGGCAGATGCCATCAAATCATCATATATGTTTTTGGACCTCTCTTTGTACAAAGTTTAGTCTTTGCAAGTCCATTAGTCCAGTAAGATTTCCCAAGATTATCATTGCAAAATTTAGAAGCCGAACCAATAATTCAGGAAAATGATACATTGGCAACAAAACTTTTGCCATGAAAAAATTTTTGTCGGTAAAAGTACTATTTAACGAGGTGATTTTTTTTTTTCTGATTATGACCTTCAGTGACAATTTTTATTTCCTAACAAACAATGATGGCTTTTGTTTGGAGAAAAGTGTATTTGCGTGGAAAATTTAAGTTTTCTCGCTTACGATGTATCATCAACAACGAAAATTCATTTCGTAACAAAAAATATTAACTTTTATTACTATTAACTATACTTTTAGCAGCAAAATTCACATTAACTAGCTAATACCAATCTTTAAAATTTTAAATATTTACATTACGAACCCAATTTTTTTAAAATTGGTCTCTAAATTTTGTGTAATTGCAAAATGACCCCAAAAAATTTATAAATTGGACCTAAAATTCTAAAATATTTAGAATATGACTCCAAAACATTTTACAAATTGGTTTCTAAATTTTTAAATATATTCAATATGGAAGAAAAATTTACAAATCAGACTTAAAATTTTGTAAAACTATAAAATAATACCAAAAAATTTACAAATTGACCCTCTTATTTTAGAAAATTTAAAATAAAATCCAAAAAATTATAAATTAGACCCTAAGTGTTTAAATACTTCTAAATATGTAAGGTTGTGGGGATTTTTCTTTAAAAAATTATGTTAGATTATGTTGCAAAATATATCTAATTACTTTCAAATTTGGTCGTAATTTTATTAGTAATTTTAATAAATCCAATGGTTGGATTGTTAATGCAATATACGTACATTTGTAAATGCTTTAGTTTTTAGGTATTTTCATAGAGATTATGCTAAATTATATGGAAAAATATATATCTGTTTCGCATTCAAGTTTTGCCATAACACTTTTTATAACAATTTTAAGAAATCTTATGATCAGATCACTAATTTAATACGCATTTCATTGTAAATGAGTTAGGTTTTGGGTATTTTTAAGGAGATTATGTTAGATTACATGAAAAAATATATCCAATTTCAATCAAATTTTGTCATAGTACTTTTTATAACCTTTTAAATAAATTTAACGGCCATATCAATAATTTAATACGCGTATATTTGTAAATTCGTTAGGGTTTGGGTATCTTTATAGAGATTATACTAGATTATAAGGCAAAATATATCTTATTACCTTTAAATTTGATCATAGTAAGCTTTTTAGAAATTTAAAAATTTAGGCATAACAAATATTTTCGTTCGGTTTTGGGCAATTTTATTGATATTATACTAGATTATATGACGAGAATATATCCGATTGACTTTAAATTTTTTCATAATACATTCTTAGAAATTCTAACAAATCTAATGGTTGGATTGTTAATTTGAAACTTATATCTTTTTAAATGCGTTAGGTTTTGGGCATTTTTATAGAGATTATATTATATTACATTGCAAAATATATCCGATTGTCTTTAAATTTGGTCATATTTAGCTTTTTTGAAATTTAAAAATTTGTCCATAACAAATATTTCCATTAGGTTTTGGGCAATTTTATTGAGATTATACTAGATTATATGACAAAATATAGCTGATTGACTTTAAATTTGGTCATAATAAATTCTTAGAAATTCTAACAAATCTAACGGTTGGATCGTTTATTTGAAACTTGCATCTTTTTAAATGCATTAGGTTTTGTGCATTTTTATATAAACTATACTGCATTATGTGTTAAAATATATCTAAGTAATTTACAATTTGGTCTAAATATTTTTTTAACAAATTTAACAATTTGATTGTTAATATGATACCTGCATCTTTGTGAACACATTATATTTTGGGCTTTTTTATAGATATTATGCAAGATGATGTATCAAAATATATCTTATTACCTGAAAATTCAAGCATATTATTATTATTTTTTTTTTGGCAATCTTAACAAATATAACCAATGGATCGTTAATTTGAAATGCGTATATTTGTAAATTATTGTTTACAACAAGATCATAAAAATTTTTGTAAATAAGTCCTTAATTTTTTGAATATTACAATTTGACTCATAAAAATTTTACAAATTGGTCCCTTCATATTTGAATATTTATAATATGATCCCGAAATTTTTTGTAAATTGGTCCCTAATTTTTTATTATTCATAGTACGACCCTTTAAAAATTTACAATTTGATCGCTTAATATTAGAATATTTACAATATGATACCAAAAAATTTTACAAGGTTGTAGATAAATGCATATGTATATATGTATAAGTATATGTATTTCTGTGCAGATATACATTTATGTATTTATATTTATGTATGTGTATAAATACATGGTTGTTTATGAATATATATTTACATAAAAAAAGAGTTAAATTAACAGATTGTGCACTAGTTTTTTATTTTGCGATTCACTGATGTAAAATCAAACAATTTTTTTTACCACATCGAAAGAGTGGTGCAATTTTATTATATTAAAAAAAAATAAATTCAAGGATGTTAGAAAAATTAACATCTTGACACACAAAAACTCCTAACTTTTTGTTCATGGGCAAGCTACAAGGTCATCAACAAGCACTGTTGCTTGAGCATGACTACTGGAAGCTGTGCTTGTTCCTATAAAATGCAATGCTTATCGCATGCCCATGTGCCAAGCCATTGATCCCTTGTTCGCCCTTCTCCAAACTTTTTCTCCCTGATCTCCATTGCATTGCAATGAGTGTTCTTGGCCCTCAATATGAGTTGTTGAATATTTTAAGCTCCCTTTGGGCACCCATTCACCATCCAATTCCTTACAAACCTCCTAGCTCTTGGCATGTTCGTTTTGTTGGGTTGAAATCGTCCAAGAATCCTCTTGTATTTTAATCTAGCTAAAGGAGCAATGAGATGCGATTTGGCCTTCTTTTTACCATCATGGAATTGGCCTTCATGCCGAGAATGATCCACATAAGAATTTATTTCATAAATTAACTATTACATTTTTTGGTTTGATAAATTTACACAGAATGTCTTACATGCATAGACAGAATATGCCATCTATCTAGATTTCATAAACCCCTGGCTTCACAAGAATGTGAATAATTGGAATCAAATGTTGTACATCCATGAGAAGAACAAGCAAAGTTCGCCGTGCTGGTAGAACTTTATTTCCTTCACTAAATATAAGATTAAAAAGGTACAAGACAAGCCATCACTGAAAGAGAGAAATATGCCAGTAGGCATCATGACTAATTGGTGATTTAGATAGTATATCATTCCATTGAAAGACCAATAGTTGTGAATCAGATTGAACAATAATGATGGAAATATTAAGCCTGTAACACCACTTCAATCCATGTTGAACTACTAAAGCCTTAGTTTTCTGCTCTATAGCAAGGCCAATATTTTCTAAAAAAGCAAACACAAATTAGCTAGAGGGTTTCCTAAGGATTCCTCCAATTCCAACAAGTCCTCGGTTCTCTTTGGAAGCACCATCAATGCTAAGTATTACTCCTGGTGTAGAGGAATTTAGCTAGCGAACTGAGATGGTTTTTGGGGGAGCTAAAGATCTCCGAGTTGTTGAATGCCGAATCTTGACACCAGAAGGACTTACAGTAGGGTGAGCTGCTGAAAAATCTAGAGCAAAACCAAAGAAGAAATGCTGAAGTTTGAATGGGGAAAATGATCTACCACTGTAGAGGATAGCATTGCAATATTTCCATGTCTCCCAAATAAAATAATAATAATTATAATAAAATCTTGAATAATCCCTACACGACAAATACTAATGCGGCAAGATTTGATAAATTAATGCAAAATCAAAAGCAAAAATATAATGATGCAAGGATGTTGAATTCTCATGTTGTAGACCTACTATTGATACAATCTACAAAAAGTTCCTTGCTTGTAGAATAAAAGGATCTATCGGCATTAGCCTACTTGATCCTCAACACAAACTTATCAGACCGGGGTTATAGAAGGACTTCATTAGACTGTGATTGAAAAAGTGTTACAATTTGCTTGGATTTCCATGTGAGCTTTAAAATGGATGATAACCTTTAGAGGAGCCGAAGATTTAATAGTCATACCAGTATAGATCTCATTCAAACATCTACCGATTCAATTTTTTTTGGGTGAAACCATACTGTACTCCATCATTTCAATAGCTAGCAAACCACTCAAAGTTGATGTGCCGATTGTTAATCTTACGCATCCGCGTGTGGCAGAGTGTGCATTGAAATTGACGGTCTTAAGGCTCCACCTAAACGAATTTAGTTGCTGAGAACAAAAACAGTAGTCATGTCAGAATCAAAGTCCAGATGATGAACATGATTAGGGGCAGGGCCACCAAACTGCAAACAGCTTTCTCCTACATACCATAAAAATAAGAATAGTCTACCCCTAACCTACATGATAACAAGGAATGATTGGGGACAATGTTTCAAGTCAATGGCAGTGGTAGTTTATAAATCTTTTGGCTTTATTATTGATGTTCCTGATCATATAATTCGGACCTAACATGCTAATGATGTCGTATGGAGTATAGCTGATCCGGTTATTGCAGCAACCTAAAACACAGTGAAACCCAAAATAATGTGACAGCAACCCAGTTTTGAATTTATCTTCAAATGCTGGTGTAGAAAATTCAAACTCTACCGTGAATCACCTAAACTTGCTTCTCGTGCTGTACTCAATCGTTTATGCAAAAAGAATTCACATAAAGGGATGCACTCAACAATGGATTGAAGATATAATTCTTTTTTTGATCAAAATGTAAAATGATCAATATTGATCAAAAGATATTTACATGATGGCTCACTAGTCCATAGTCTAAGAGACTAATAATTAGAAAATATGAGTACAATTCTCAAAACTAGTCAAAACATTACGGTACAAAGTAAAAATAGCAATGTACACATGTGTTTTAATCCTTTTGACAATATCCAATGTTTGGCAAACTTCCCCCTAAAAAACAGCCTTGTTATGAGCCTTCTAGATGTAGTAGAATGTGGCTGCCATAGCAGTAGCCTTTGCTTTAGCTAACCGCGAAGAACCACGGTTGGCACGCTTGTACCACTTAGGGCACGCAGTGGATGTATTCATTGTCTGTGGTAATCCTAGCCACTTTTTAATTTCCCTCCAAATAGTAGAAGAAATGGAGCACCTGAAGAATAAATGGTTGGTCGTTTCCGGATGTGACTTACACAGTGGACATGACATGTCTTCAAGCCGGAACACAAGTACATCCTTGGTCTTCAGCCTTCCCCTAGCACATAACCAAAGTATGAATGAGTGCTTAGGGGTTAGACCCTGCTTCCAAATAGTATTAGCCCAATATACCCTAAATGTAGTTGGCCTCAGATATTCATAAGCTTGAGAAGTGAATGAATTAGTACCCATTGCCCAAGTGTGAAGAAGGTTAGCCGTATTATTAATATCCTGTTCCCTGTCCAGTATCACGTCTTTGATTGAAAGCAGTCTATGAAACATAGGGGAATGGCTCCTATGGTGGTTAACCTCCCAAACGGATCTACCCTTCATATAGTAGTGGTCCAACCACTTAACCCACAAGGACTGTTTCTCTGCTTGTAAGTCCCAAATGATTCTAGACAATAATGCCCCATTCTATGCCTGTAAATTTCGCAAACCAAGTCCGCCTTCAATCTTGGGAAGACAAACATCTTTCCAGGAAACCAATGCATTTTTTGAGATCCACAGAAAATCCCTAGCCTTCCTATCTAGCTGGCAAATAACAACTGCCAGAGTAGGAAGAATGGACAACCAGAAACACTCAACGCCTTGAAGAATAGACTGGATCAATTGGAGTTACCCTGCATACGAAAGAGAACGTGTAGACCATCTCCCAATATAAAAGCCAATTCTATCAAGCAATGGTTTGTAGGAGGTTAGCCTTATTTTACCATGACTGATTGGTAAGCCTAGGTAGCGAAAAGGAAGTGCCCCAATAGGAATGCCCATGTCATCCAGGTTAGTCTCTTGTGCAGTCCTTCGGATCCCAGCAAGATTAATATTTGACTTATCCTTGTTATTTTCAAGGCCCGAGCACCTCTTAAATACATCCAGGCAGTGAAGAAGAGTTTGGACAGAAGAACAATCTCCCCTAGCAAACAACATCAGGTCATCTGCAAAAGCAAGGTGAGTAATCCTTAATTTCTCGCACTTAGGATGATATCTGAATGAAGTCCCAAGTGTGTGCACTTTAACAACGCGTGAGAAATATTCCAAGCAAATGACAAATAGCAAAGGAGAGATCGAATCCCCTTGGCATAGACCTTTAGCACCTTTAAAGAAACCCTACATAGTCCCATTTATAGCAACAAAGAAAGAGGTAGTTGTCACATACTGCTCAATCTAGTTCACGAAGATATGAGGGAACCCAATTTCTATAAGTAATTCCAGTAGGAAGTCCCAGTTAATTGAGTCATAAGCCTTCTTAAGGTCCACTTTAATCGTACATCTAGGAGAGACTCTTGTCCTACTATACTCACTCATAAGCTCTTGAACCAAGAGGATATTATTAGTCATGAGTCTACCTTAGATGAAAGCAGACTGGGAGATGTCTACAAGATGCGAAACAACCAACTTAAGTCTTTCTACCAAAATTTTTGAAATAATATTGTACACTACATTATAGCAAGAAATTGGCCGAAAATCACCCACCCTCTCAGCATGTTCAAACTTGGGAACCAGAGTAATAATAG
>JANUWF010000384.1:0-117550 GCA_026120185.1 Voacanga thouarsii
TTTTTATCTAGTAAGGTTTTAACGAGGCATATTCTTTATGTATGGATGGACATCCAAGGGGGAGTGTTATGAATTATTGGAATCTCCATTAATTAGTGGAGGCTCCACTAATTATGGATTTATGTGAATTATTAGAAGATTTTTATGGATGTCCACCATTTAGTGGAGACACCATTAATTGAAGATGATGTATGCCATGATGTATTTCACTAATTAGAGCTCTATAAATAGAGCTATTCTCTAAGCTTGTAATACACCATCATTTTGTGAAATAAAGATTAGTGAAAGAAAGATTAGAGAAAGAATTGTGAGAGAAAGAAAGAGAGAAGTTTGAAAAGAAATTCTTGTGCAAAGAATAGTTAGAATTTTCTTAGTGTGTAGTGTGTAGATTTTATTCTAACACTACCCTAATTTTATAACAATATTACAATATATATCGGTGTTCTATTTTTATGTATAATTGGCACACATATATTACACATGAACTAATTGATATATACCATTATATAGTTAATATATATAATCATAACTATATGTTGATGTATTCACATATCTATGCACTATATAGCTACATTATACGTATATATATAGGAATTAATGAATTAATTCCTCATATAGATGTATATATTACTTTTTTTTTTAATTGAAATTGAGGAATAGGCCCCAACCAGTTTATTAACAGGAAAAAGGTTACATGGGAGGAGGCATTGGGATGTATATATTACTTAACATTGAATTATTGACAAGTAATTTTATGACCATATAAATTAAATAAGACTCCTCGATGATAATTAATGAAAAAACTGAAGCACATTTGTTAAAATTGAAGCACATTTGACCATTTTAAACAAAATGTATGGAATAAAAATAAATATAATAAAAATTAGAATAAAAAAAAAGAAAAAGTAAATCCGTGGCAAATCCCTAACAATTTGCCACGAAAAACAATTAGTGAAATTAATTGCTAGGGATTTGCCACGGACTAACATAATCCGTGGCAAATCCGTGGCAATTTGCCACGGAAAACAATTAATGAAATTTTCTTATTCCTTTTTATCACTATTTTTTGTATATTCTTTTTTATCACAATTAATTGTTTACCACGGAAAACAATTAATGATAACATATTTTTTGTATATTCTAAATGGTAATATAGTTAATACACTGATATTTCCAATGGCTTTTGTTGTAAAAAAAAAAATTATATCATATCATTAAAATTTTTTATTTTAATAGACACAAATATTTCTACCCACAAAAATATTATATTCTATTTTAAATTCGTATCAATTTTTTTTCAAGAATAAATAAGTTAGAGATAAAAAAAATGTTTATAAAATATTTGACCATTTTAATCAAAATAAATATAATAAAAATTAGAATAAAAAAGAAAAAAATAAATCCGTGGCAAATCCCTCGCAATTTGCTAGGGATTTGCCACGGACTAACACATCGATGGCTAATGTTTAGCATAATTTTTTTGTGCCTTTTTTTTTTTTTTTTGCTACTGATTTGCCACGGAATATGTTTTCATCGCTATTTGCTACTATTTCCGTGGCAATTCCGTGACAAATTACCACGGATTTGCTATGGTATATTTTCCCTCGTAAGTTGCTTGTATTTTGTTGTTCCGTGGCAAAATTCGTCGCTGATTGCCACGAAAAATTTTCCGTGGCAAAGTTCGTGGCAGATTCACATTTTTCTTGTAGTGATACTTAAATTCAAATCTGGTGATCAATCAAATTTCAAATTTCGATGGAAATATAGAAATAAAGAAGAAACCGTCGCTAAACCCCTAAAAAATTGCGAGAGAATTGCAACGGCAAAGGATTTTAGGCTACACTACCAAAATTTTTTAAAATAGTAGCAAAGCGTTCACAATTCTGCTACGGAATAGTGATGAGATAGGGTATTGCTCTTAAAATGAAGGCGAAATACCAAAATTTTTAAAATGTTGCAATAAAACACTTACTAATTTGCTACAGAATAATGATAGCTAGAGGTTTTTTGGCCAAACAAATTTTTTTGGCTTAAAAAATTGGCAATGATCTGAAAAGTTTAATAAGCCATAGCACAACCCTCGCAATTTAGTGGCGGGGCACGGCGACGGTAACTCAATTAATTCTAGTTAATTATTTCAATTAGCAATTATATCAGCCACTCTTGCTAATCCGCGTGGACTTTGTGACAGGTTTTGGATTCTTGATTAAAAATCTTGTCATTTATTCCTTAGTACGATTTGCCATCGCAAAGTCGTAGAAATATTGCGAGAGCATAACGACAGCATTTTTTTAAAAAAAAAATCAAAAAACAATTTGCCATTTTCTTTGTTGATGGTCATCGCAGATTACTCACTAATTGGCAAGGGTCTTCGTCACCATCGCAATACCTTCACAAATTTGCTGCGGTTTCTTGACAAGTGATCAACTCGTCCCTGATGCATGCATGCCATCGCTAATAACCACGGTTTTTTCGCCGTCACTAATTGCGGTTGCAATTTCTTACATTTCCTGTAGTGGTAATTGCTATATGTAATAAGGAATGCCAATGAACAAAGCCTGTGGTCTATCAGGCATATACTTCTTGTTCTTAAATAATTGTTAGGTTTGAAAAATTTATACGTTTTAAGGAAATTCTAACTTTTGTAGTATTTTAAGATAAAAAAGACTAAACTACTATAATTTTAACCGAAATGACTAAATTATTTTTATTAAAAATTAAAAATAATCAATGTTATATATAAGTAGAGGCATAAATGGCAAGGGTACAACTGAAAAATAATAATAAATATTTACAAAATAACCAATAATAAAAAATAAAAAAAAGTTTCAAGAAGTGAAAGAATAGAGAAAGTATAACGTGTACCCCTGGAGGCTGGAGCACGTATTAGTTTGCATAGGTTGAGACACGTTAAAAAAAAACCATAAAATATTTAATGCATCTAGTACGAACGAACCAAGTATCACATTTTCGAACTCGAATTCGAATATAATCGAATACTATTCGAGTTCATTCGTTTATTATTCGAGTTCATGTTCGAATTCGTTCGATTATTATTTGATAATGTTCGAATTCGTTTAAATTCGAGTTCGAATTGTTTGAGTTCGTTTATTTTATATTTTTTATTTTAAAATTTATAAAAATAATAATTTTAATTATAATTAAAATAATTGAATATTATAATATTAAATAAATATATATTAATAATAATATTATTATTATTATAATAATATAAGATTTATTAAGAATAAATCTTAATATTATAAAATATAAATAAATTATTAATATAATATAATTAATTTTAAAAAATATATATAATATATTCGTAAACGTTCGAATATGTTGTGAATATGTTCGAGATCGTTCGTTTATTATTCGAATTCGAATTCGTATTCAAATTCGTTTGTTTATTAAAGAAACAAATTTTATTCAAAAATAAACGAATTTGAACGAACTTTTATTCACAAACATTCGATTCGTATACAGTATAGCTACAAGCAAGAATTTTCCTCTGGCAGCTAGGCTCCTGTTAATGTGGGGAATCAAGCTTTTCCTAACGCAATACAACGATTGGGAAGAAATATCATGCCAATCAAAGTCAACATCCAACAATAGGATGCTACTCATCTCAATCTCCCTTTATAAATTAACATTTTTCCAAACAGAATTCGTGGAAGACTCAACAAGTTCTATGATGGCTATCAATTCTCGAAACCTATCTTTACTTCCATGTTTGTTTCTCCTTCTATGCTGCTTCTTCTCAACTGCTTTTTCACTCTCAGCAAGCCCACATAGAATTCCTACGCTTACTCCACGGCTTAGCACAATCCTAAGAGAGTCTGCAGATTATGCAGTTCTTGACGATTTGAAAGATTACAAAACTTATTATTACGATCAAACACTTGACCATTTCAATTACAACCCTCAAAGTTTTACCAAATTCAAGCAAAGATATGTGATCAACTCCAAATTTTGGGGCGGTGCCGATGCAAATTCACCTATCTTTTCTTATCTTGGAGCCGAAGCCTCCATAGATGGAGATGTAGCAGAGATTGGCTTTCTTACTGATAATGCCCCCCGGTTTAGGGCTCTCCTTGTCTACATAGAGGTATGATATGTTTATGATACTATATATTTTCTTGCTTCTTTTCCCTATGCTTTCTTGATTTTCCTATGCATGATATTTGTTTTCTTTTCTCAGCATCGGTTCTATGGAAAATCAGTGCCGTCTGGTTCATTTGATGAAGCCTTGAAAGATAATAAAACTCGTGGTTATTTCAACTCAGCTCAGGCTTTAGCTGATTATGCAGAGGTGTTGTTGCATGTCAAAGAACAATTCTCTGCCCAGAATTCTCCCATTATCGTTGTAGGCGCGCGGATCCTATGGAGGGAGTAAGTACTATTATGAATCTTGACGAATTTGCAATACTCTCTTGAAAGTTTCGTCTGCCTAATGCGCTCGTGCAGCGTCTGATGTGCTAAAGTTTTTCTCTACAAATTTGCAGTGCTTGCTTCGTGGTTTAGGCTGAAATATCCACATGTTGCAGTGGGAGCTGTAGCCTCATCAGCTCCAATTCTTTACTTTGATAACATCACTCCACAAGATGGATACTATACCATAGTGACAAAGGACTTCAAAGTAATCAAAGCATTCATTTCTTCTCCTGTTTCATTCATTTTGGTGGAAAGTTTCTGTTTAGTTAACAGTATCAATTTCCAAATTCAGAGCAAAATATCTTCAAGAACCAGACATTATTAAACATTAACTTGTCGTGTTATACAGGAGGTTAGCGAAAGTTGTCACCAAACTATACTCAAATCTTGGTCTGAGATTGACAAAGTTGCATCCAGATCCAATGGCCTCTCCATTCTAAGTCAAAGATTCAAGACATGCTCGTAATTTTTTTTTTCATTTTACTTGCGATTTTTGTATACTATCGAGAATTGATAAAATAATATTCAATACAAATGTTGTTAATTCTAATGTCTTCTCTTATGAAAGGCCATTGCGGAGTTCATCTGAGTTGAAGGATTACTTAGAGTCAATGTACGTAGTTGCTGCTCAATACAATGCGCCACCAAGATATCCAGTCACAGTGGTCTGCGGTGGCATTGATGGAGCACCTAAAGGAACTGATATTCTCGGGCGGATTTTCGCTGGTCTTCTTGCTTATAGAGGGAATAGGACTTGCTATGAAACCAAAGAATCTAGTAGTCAAACTGAAACACAACAAGGATGGTCGTGGCAAGTATGTTTTTACAAATTATTTACTAGTAGAAAAGATTAAACTAATGTTGTATACCATGAATTTTACACTGCCGTACATTTTTTCCACTAATAATTGAGCATTTCTTGTTTTATTTTCAGACTTGCAGTGAAATGGTGTTCCCGGTGGGACGAGGTAGCAATGACACAATGTTTCCAATGGCCCCTTTCAACTTAGACGAATTCATTAAGAGTTGCAGAGACGACTACGGAGTGTCTCCTAGACCCCATTGGGTCACAACCTATTATGGAGGCCATGTATGTTTTTCTTGCTCATCCTTTCTTCTGTTAAACATAAATTCGAACTTCTCTTAAGGATACTGTCAATGACTCTTGGAAATGGGCTGCAGGATATTAAATTGGTCCTTCAGAGATTTGCCAGCAACATCATATTCTCAAATGGCCTAAAGGATCCCTACAGTAGTGGCGGGTAATTTGAAAGTACATTTCCTTTGCCTTCCATGAAAATTACAAAATAGAATAAGACAACCTTTTCTGATATTCCATTTATTAATGTTTTCTCAATCTTAGAGTGCTGGAAAACTTGTCAAAAAGCCTCCTTGCAGTCCACACTGTCAACGGTTCGTTGATCTTAACCAAGATGTCTGATTTAAGAATGTGATGCAGAGATTTTGCTCGTATTAATTAGATTTATGATGAAATTGTACACGTGATATCTGATCTGCAGGATCTCATTGCCTGGACATACTGTCAGCGAAGAAAGATGATCCCTCTTGGCTGGTTGCCCAAAGAAAGGAGGAGATTAGGATTGTTGAGAGATGGCTCAAGAATTACTATTTTGATCTCTCTGTATTGAGAAACAAAGAAATGCTTTAATTGTTGAAAACTTTAGTTATATAGACTACAGATAAAAGATGATCATTCCACATTCAATTCAAATGTAACCTAAGATTATCTTGATCATCTACATCAGTGACTTCATTTTGAAGTGTAATCATCCTCTACACGTACTAATTCTACACCTTTATAGTATTAGTCTACTGAAGTTTTGCACTATAATCTTCAAATTTTTAATATATTATAATACCCTCTGTTCAATTTAATATAATTTGAAGAAAATTTGTCAATTCATATCTTTAATCATGAATTTGGATGCTTTATTGACTTTTCTCCATTCTCACATTGAAAAATAACTTGATATGTTTCCAACCATTAGATACATTAACTCATATTGATAAGTGCATCTTAACTCTAAAGTCCGTTATGATCAATATATTCTAAGAAATCTAACCTTGTGAAGGCTATCCAACATGATTATCAACTGGTGAAACCTTTAATTTCTTGGCTGCTTGTGTTACTATAAGGGAGAAAAAGGTGACACACACTGTGTTTGTACTTAAGTGGGCAAGGACCTTAGCTTTTTCCCTAGAAAAGCCATCAACATTAGTAAAGGCCGGCGATATTGCCAAAGCAACTTCTCTCTGCCAGAGCAATTTTTGCTTGAATGGCATATCTATCCTTATTGATAAATTCAAATATATTCCCCAAATATTCTTTCACTTCCTAACATTCTGCCTTCTGAATTATCTCTCTCCTCTTGGAAAGTCTTCTTTTCTCTTCTTTTTCGCTTTCCTTTATGCTCTATCACGTGTTTCCTTCTTTCTTTGCTTCTCTTCTCAATAGGTTGAACCATCACCTCAACCTTTGGAAGAAAATCCAGGCATTTTCTAAACCTAGAAGCTATCTCTAACCTCAGCTTTGAGAGAAAATACATAGCAAACTGCAGAAAACCTCACGCTAGAGAAGTGAGAAATTTGGCTATGGAACCACCAAAGATCTCTAGCTTCTTATCGATTTCCTTAATGGGTTTAAAGTTGAGGATGGTATTGTTGGTGTCTGTAGTGGTAAGTACAAACCTCCCCAGTGCCAATGTATTGGATTTGCCTTTCCTCCTTTCCTTTTCTCATTCTTGGTCAAAGAAGCTCTGTATTAGGTTTGTTTGAAGACTTTGGTTTTGGGTCTTTCGTTTTTTTTTTTTTTTGGAATTTTTTATTCATCAAGCAAGCAGAAGAGATTGGATCATGTTTGCCCAAAACCATTGTGTTTTTTGTTTCTAAAACTAAAGCTCCAACTTGAATCTGATTTAGAAATCATGGCAGCGCAGAAAGCACAATGGCAGTGGAGAGAGAGGAAATACAATCGGAGGGGAGGAGAGTGGAGAGGAGAGTGCGCCACCAAAGGAAGTTTGCCAATTGCCACCAAAGGGAGTGATCAGAAACATGCCAATAATCAAATTATGATTCTTTATCAGAGGGTCAACTTAACCCACTGCCACTCTAGTTTAGGGATGGCAATGGGATGGGATGGGTCAGGGACGAGAAATTCCGGTCTCAGCTTCCGCATATATTTCTGTATCTTTATTCTTGGTCTTTTTCCACCACGGAAAAAGGTGGAGATTCCTGCCCCTCGTCCGTCGGAGACAAAACAATTCCCTGTTCCGGCCCAACGGGAAAGCGAGGGCCCGGAAATAATTATAATTTTTTTTAAAAAAAAATTTACCTCCAATATATTTTTATTCAAAATTTTTTAATCATATAGAAAACTTTTGTAGTAGTTTTTAATAATTCACGTATTTATCATATCACTAGATTAGTAAAAGTAAAATTAATAATTTATTTCTTTTTTAATTTTTTCTCTTCTTTTCTATTTTATTTTATTTTATACACATATATAATCTACCTTTACACATATATATAATCATATACAATATCTATAATTTATATAGCGTATGTGTGTATATTTTATATATATATATATAATCTATATAATATGTATACATATACAACACATATATAATTCACTTATATATATATGTATATATATATTTATATAATCTATTTATATATATATAATATGTAAAGCGGGCCGAGTCGAGGAATGAAGCCCATTCCCGACCCGTCCTCGTTTAAATCGAAAAATTCCTAATCTAATCGGGTCGGGCCGAACTCCCAATTTAAGCGGAAAAATTGCCATCTCTACTCTAGTTTGCTTTTAGATTGAGTTGGTCAATTCAACAAGAAACTTTGCGAATGTGAAAAAATGAGTTCAAAGCGGGCTAGATTTCGAACTTGAGAGGTTTTCCTTTACTCATAATAGTGGGCAACATTGCTGGTGATGAAGCAACAATCATTTTGCTTACTGTTTAAGCCAATTATTTCAAGTGGGATCCTTTAGCATCCAAGAAATGTAATCTTTAAATGCTCTTTATATCTTTTAGGTCCTTACGATTCAACATCACGTGTATTTCCATTTTCCCTTGAATATATGAATATATTGAGGGACTATTTTGGTCTTGGGACCACTTGTACCATATTCTTTTTTTGTTATTATTATTTTTATGAATTGGGAGCGAGTAAGGAAGGAAAGAAGAGTGTTATATGATAGAGTATATAATGATAAAAAGTTTCAATTGAACCAATATATCAATTAAGAAAAAAAGTTGCGAATTCTAATGTTGGAAAATCTAATAATTAATAATACATTAAATCCTTAGACTATTACTCCACTCCAAACACAATGTCCATGCATATGGCACAATATGTTTTCCAATAAACTAATATTCCTACTATAGGATAATATGTAAGAGAGTTTTAATTGTCACGTCTAGTGTCCGCGAACTTAGAAGCGAGACTATGGGTTTGGCAGCACCCATGATCAATTATTTGGCTACTGCCCTCTTTAAGCCAAAATAGATACTTAAACCCATTTTTATATATCGTTCAAATCTATCATCAGAATCTCATGTAAGATCGTGATATCATTAGAATCCCATGTGACAATAGATATTTAGGCTGGTTTTGGTTCGTGAAGGGGAGGGCGGGAGGAAAGGGGATGAGGAGTGTTACATTTTACTTCTATTAAGGAAAGTAAATGTATTTTACCCTTATCCTGGTATGAAGGGAATGAAAGGAGGAAGGAGAGAGAATGAGAGAGAATAATTAATTTAATTTATTATTTTATCTCGCATTATCTATTTTATTAAAATTTTTATTGTTAAAAATGGGATTAATATTGTCATTATTACTCCCATTTTATTTTTTCTCTTCCAATCCCTCCACAGTGGGAGGAGAGAAAATGCTCACGTGGAGGGAAAATAATACGACTTCCTAATTTACCTCCCCTCCACATCTACATCCAACCAAACGAAATAAAATATCACATTTACCTCCACATTTACTTCTCCTTCCCATTTACTTCCACAAAACACTCCAACCAAACTAAGCATTAATATTACAATCTCTGTGTGCAATCTTGCATTAAGGATGTGGGCACATGCTTAAAACCTCAAAATAATCTCTAGCAATCCTTGTAGATAAGTGAAACGAGACTTAATTTAAGTATTAACACTCCAAGACTCGTTACACAGGAATTGCTTTCAGTCAACAAGTTTTTTTACGACCATATGCATTTATATTTTCTATTTTACTATTGAAAAAGAATTATTCTCACAATACAATAATATGCATTCTTAAAACAAAAACCTTATTTATAGCCTCTGTTGACCAATCTATTTTCCTAATTTACATTCGTCATAAGAGTTAAAAAACTTAAGAACAGAGGGATAAGGGATCGAAACTGAACCTATTACCTATCGTCTGATAAAATATTATATTTTTAAGTATTTAAATAATTACCTTGTTCAAAAATATTTTAGTATCACAAATTATGAATTTATTTTTCTATGTGACAATGGTACGTACTTTAATTTACAAATCTTAAATTTTATCATTTTTATAAGTTTTAAATTTGTTTTAGTCAAATAATCGTAATAATTACAGACAAACAAAATTTTAAAAAAAAATGGAATCCAATAGTTATCACTAACTTTTTTTTTTTTTTTTTTGCTAGATTAGTTATCACTAACTTATAGAATCCAAGATCCTTGCAATGGTCATGGTGGGTCCATCACACGCACCAAGAAACTGAAATTCAGTAGTCAGCATATGTTTTTCTTGCACATGATCGTGGCAGACCAAAGCAAAATGATTGAACTATTCAAGACATTCATCACGCTATGCTTAACAGTGGCTATAGGAGATGAGATGTGTATTGTCTTTGAGCAACGAATATGATGTTCAACTAGTGTAATTGTTGTCCTTCTCCACTTGTTTTGGTACTTCATAGTCCTCTTGTTTCAACTATCAAAAAGGTCAAAAGAAGCATGAATATTTAAATAAACTTAACGTCACAATTTATCATCATTTTTATTTAGACCGGTGTGTTTATATGTTAAATTATATTTATGAGTCAGATTTGACTAAGTTTAAATTTCATTTCATTTTAAAATCCATACGATGAACTTGAATTTAACTCAAAAAACTTAAGAATATAGAGTTCGAATTTGATTTAAATGCAAAATATGAGCTCCATTAATCCAACTGAGTTTTATTTGAAGAGAAATTTTATTTAAAGTTATACTTTTATTAGAAATGATTTTATAGGAAACAGTGCAGAATAAGTGGTGCCGTATTTGATATGAAAATAAATACTTCATATCTCCAAAATATGTAAAAAAAAAAAAATCATTTTCTCTTGACATTTGTAAGGTGTATAATAAAATTACGATGCTTAATAGGGATAACAAAGCAGTTACTATCGTCTCTATATTCCAATCGGTCCAAAGAAATCAAGCATAATTTTTTTTAAAAAAAAATGAAGACTTAAAAATTTGAGCCATCCCCTTCCTTCCCCACTAAAAGATAGACAGGTCTACAATTCAATAGGGATGAACTTGAATTGATTTTTTTTTTTTAAGATAGCGTTTATATTTTGACGAAAAAATAAATTTGATGTAAATAAATTTTATTTGTAAAATATTAATTATTTTATTATTTATTCTAATTAGATTCCTATATTAATCTGAGTCTATAATTTTTTTATAAAATTTAAATTAGACTTAATTTTTTTTTTAAAAAAGTGAATTAATTCAAATCTAAGTACCCTCTAATATATATCTTTTGGGCAAGATACATTGTAGAGTTGAAATAAAGTTAAGAAAAATAAATTTTAAAAGAAAAGTGAAATTTTAAGCATGTAGAGGTTTTAATCATAAAGATACTATATAGTTTAAATATTTGAATCATAATTAAGTAGCATTTGAATTCAATTCTTAGAGCGTCAAAAGAAAATAAAAGCAGAGTTACTCATAATTTAGGAATGCTAAGAGTAGATTCCCAGTGCAAAAGACCCAAGGGTGGGGTTGGGGGAATAGAAGTTGTTAAGCCCAAGCTCAAATTGTAGCTTATCGATAGAATTGTTTCAATTCATGACTCTTTTTTTTTTTTTCCCCAAGATTGATAGTCATTTTACCTTTGCCGGTGGGTGGGAGAGGGAAAAATGTGCTCATTCACAATGGGCTTCATGATTAGCCCAGGTAAGGAATAGGACCGAATTAATGGAACGTCAATGGCTGGGGACATCAATGTAGAACTGGGGCCGCGCAAGATGGTATGGTAATTTGTTGGATCCAAATTTAAAAATTTGATATGTAAAAAAAAAAAGTGTAAAACAAATTTTATTAAAACGATTTTATTTTGATATTTACATAATAATATAAAATATTTATATAATCGTATAAAATATTTGTAAAATTATGTGATTTTATTCAAATGACTACACAAATTCCGTACTCCAACTTTGCGCCCCCTAGATCCATCTATGTGATGGTTTGAATGCGAAGAAGAAACTCACTAGCGTTCAAACATTGGAAAACTGTTAAGGCTGAAAAGACTCAATACAGCAGCGCCTGCAATTCTGAATTCAAGATGCATATTGAAACCAGAATTTAAATTATGTTCTGTGATCCCTACAAGGATTGCATCCCAATGGACTTCCAATCGCTTCATTGACTTCTACCAGGTCGGTCCAAATTCCCTTTGTTTGGCTGCTTGGGAAAGGCTTGAGATTTTGGAAAAACAGAAGAATATAATCCTGAATTTATCGACGTTTTAGTTAATTCTGAATGTTTGAGCTAAGAAAATGTAGAAAGAATCTCTCTGCTGAGACGAAAAATCGATGGAATGAAAATTTAATGTAGCAATTTTCGCATTGCCGTTCTTAGTGGACTAGAGGGATTAATTTGGTTTCTTTTGTGCGTAATTTAATATAAAGAACTGTTCTTTTTACTGTTTACTAATAACCCCTTTTTTGCAGTTTGGGAACAAGGCTGCAACTGAGAAAGAGCGTGCTAGGCTGTAAGTTTTTCAATATTTAGCGTTAGTCCTATCTTCCGAACAAGTTCTTGGAAAGCCTTTTATAGGCCAAGTATGGATTTTCTAATATTTTCTTGTGTAACATGTGATTTAGGGCAGTGCAGATGAGCTAAACAGTGGTTATTTTTCTGACATACAGGAGATGAAATATGTGGTAGTTTTAGATACTACACTCACAGTAATTATTGGGTCCAATATAAGTCTGTTGTCATGCTTTAAATTGTTGTGTTTTGATGATATCTGAGCTTGATTTGTAATTATGGATTGAGAAATGTCACTGTTAGGTAGATTGCAACGGCAAATGAGATTATAATTCCAGCAGTGTCAGCTGCGAAGTTTCCTGCATTGGCAGTTAATTACTCCAATGGCTCAAGTCTTAAGCTGCCTATCACATCTGGTGGAAATGAGTCTGGTACTGATAAATTGGATGCTCCCAAGGCATCATTGCTGTGTCTTTCCTTCCGCGCAAACTCACAGGTTAAAAAGGTTGTCAATGGTTAATTTTTTTGTGACCAGAAATGATATTTTGATTAGCATGATACCTCTATTAAACGAAATCAATCACGTAAGTTTAATACTTCTTCCGTCTTAAAAAAATATCAATCTAGTAAATGGTACACAAATTTAAAAATTATTCAAAATTTATATAATTATAATAAAAAATTACTATTATACTCCTAAATAAAAATAAATATTTATTAATTAAATTAGGAATATATACATAGTTAATGAATCAAATATTTACTAAATAGTTAAAGTAAGAGTAAATTAAATATATACATAATAAATATATTTTTAATTTATAAAATTAATAAATATTTTAATGTAAAAAAATAAAAAAAATTATATCATTTTTAAGACCGAAGGAATATTTGATTACAACATTCCGTGTATGCTTCTTTTCAAAATGGTGAACAACTGCATGAAAAGTACCCCAGAAAAGGTGTGAAAATCATGTTCCATCAAAAGGAAACTCGAGCACTATTTGATGTCTCACATAAAGAATATGTGTATTGCCAAGAGAACCTGTGGCATCCCTCTATCAAAAGCAATGTGAACATAAATAGCAAATCATGCAAAGATATCAGTAAAAAAGACGTTTCTTGATAGTCTGAATTATTGAACCTCAGTGTCTCGGATTTATTTTAGATTTTTGTTCGTCCCGTGCTTATTCCCCTACGAACTTGGCATTTATGGGTATGAATACTACACTGACAGCAAGTATTGGGTTCAATATAAGTCTGTTGTCATGCTTTAAATTGTAGAGGATGACTATAATCCATAAAATAGAATATTGCAAGAATGTCAAAATTATTGCTATTCATTTATTGAATTTCTTGCTATGCTCTATTATTATGATTTTTTTTTTTTTACTATTTTTTAGTTTTTCGTTGGATCCTAACCATGAATTTCTCTGATTTGGCAGTGTTACCGGGAATTTGTTATTTTTCTAGCTATTTTGTAGTCTTATTTCTTTTTTATTTTTTTATTTTTTTCCATTAAAATTTAATCAATTTGTTAGCTATGTTCATTTTATTCTGTTTATGTTCCAAAAATAAAGGGTGAAAAAACTTGGGAGGATCATGCTCCTTTTTTTAATTCAATTAATTAATTAATTACATGTTTAATTAAGTTTATTTGATAAGAATAAAATTAAATACTTAATTATTTCAATATATTTAATAATAAATTTTTATTATCAATTAATTAATTAAGATGTACGGGAATCAAAGTTAGAATCTTAAATAAAATAAAAGTTACTTAAGTTTAAAATCTAAATATATTAAATAATTAAATAATTATTATTCTTTTATATTTAATTTAATTTTCCTCCTTTCATGCCTTCATTTCCCTCCTTTGCAGTTTTGTATGCTGATTTTTTTTTTTTTTAAACACATCTAGTGCTACATAATTATAAATATAATAACGTACCATAATATCCATGCATCTCTTTTCCTCAAATTTCTATCATTCTGTTGCTGTTAATTGAGTATTAACAGGAAATTTTTCAAAGTCATTTACAACCGTATGCAGAAGATGAAAGGTTATGAGAAAAGTCTATATACTGAGACGCCATGTATCAAATTTATTCTTATCATCAAAGGTAGGAATCGAACAAGTAGCGGGTCTTTCTATATCAATCAGGCTCTGATATCAATTTGAATGATTTAAGAAAGGAATGAAATAACAAATTAGAATTTTATGATGCAAATAATAATGCTTTGTATTGAGAAGAATAAGAAGTTGGAGCCCTAAGGATCATGGAGGCTAATTCTCAAAAACTACACACCTCGAAGGAATTCATAACTCTACTTATACAGATACATATAAGAAATCTTGATTTCTAATCAAATTATACTTTAATCGAATTTAGAACAATAATAAAGTATAACTTTCAAATCCTATCATACTTAGACAATAGTAACTTCATATGAAAAAATTAAACAACATTGGAAACTATTAGAAAAATAACTTAATATAATTAAAATTAATAAATAACAAAAGTCCTAATTGATAACTTGGTTTAATATTCCAATAGAACCAACACATTTTGTGTCAAAATTTTTCTACGACGAAAATACCTCATGGGGCTAATACATGAATAGTTCTACTATATATATATATCATTACCTTTCACTTATAGGGATGGCATTTAAGTCCAAAATTAGAAATATCGACCCTACCCTCACCTTCATATACCTTTACACGTCCCCAACCTATACTTGCAATCAAAGGTGGAGGCCACCCCCTGCCACCCTCCTCTAATTTTTTTTTTTTAATTTTTGTATTTACTAAAAATTAAATTTTTAATTTTTAAAAAATTTTACTATTTGCCACCCTCCAAAATTTTGCCAAAAATTATAGTATAATTTTCTAATATATCCTTTCATATAATTTGTCTCCTCAAATTTAAATTTCAGATTTTGTCTCTGTCTGCAATGATGAAGGACGAGAATTCCCATCCTGACTAATTAGCGACAATATAATCCCCTCTCTCAAGCCATCCCCAAGTGGGAAAGTAAGAGCCTAATTGGCCAATTGGGGAAAAAAAATCCTAATTAGACCTAAAAATTTAAGTAAGTGACAAGAAAAAAAAACTATATAAAAAATAGATATACTCATAATTTAAATTTTCAAAAAACTAACAATAAGATAATAAAGTCCCAAAAATTTCACTCCAAACAACAAATAAAATAGATCAAAGTACAACATTAATAATAATACTAATAAAACATAATAAATTATAGAAATAGAGTAAATTTTAAAAAATTAAATATCCCAATATAATTGTTTTCTCAAGATTTAAGAAGACATATACAATAAGATTTAAGAATTTTATTTATTATTAACATATTAATTACATAAATAATAATTATTATTATTATTATTATTATATAATACAATTAGCACTTCTTAATTTCCAAGTCAAGTTCTGCCCCTAAGTAGTCAGCTGGAAAGTGAAAGTCAAACTCATTCTTTGTTTTTTTCCTTTCCATTCATTCAAATTTCTTTCCTTTTTATCGATTTTGTTCGAATCCTCCTTCTCTTCCAAAAAAACAAGAAAGAAGAAGGATCTTCAGTGGATCCCTCTTGTTCCTAATCAATAGTTGAAATTATGAATACAAACATGATTCTTGAGACATGCGTATGAAAAGATCAAATTGGACTAGATTTCTTGTGCCCGTCAGCTTCATGATATAATGTTAAACTAAATTTTGCTAGTGGAGTAAACATGGTCCATGAATGTTAGATTTGGTCATCTCTGTTCTCTACATGAACTCTGGATGTGAAGTTTTTGGTTGTATTGTATAGAGACTTGGGATCACTTACTAATTTGTGACTTTCGTAAGATACAAAATCCTCCCTATTGATTGATATAAGCAATCAACTAATCTAATATGACATGTACACGACACTTAAAAATTTTTTTGAATAAAAATAAATAATATAATACAACTTTGTCCTATTAATTAGACAATGGGACTCTAAGGCTTACCAGCAAGCGATGAAGGGTGCAGAATGCCAGAAACTGCACCATGTGATGTAGTGAATAATTTCACAAGTACTTGCTAAAAAAAAAAACTTAAAGAAGTGATTATTGAAAAAGAAAAAAAAAAAAGAATAACTTCTCTATTGAAGAAGGGTTGGTTTAACAAAAATAGAGTATAAAAAACTTCAAATCTCTTGATATATCCTCTACTATATTCTTAAAATTTTGAAATGTTTGCACTAATTAATCAATTTTTACATGATCAACTTTCATTATCGGTTAATTTTCAAATAACAATTAACCATGAAAATAAAGGGAAAAGGTACAAAAAGATTAAAAAGAAAAATTAAAGTTATTGATTCTTTTAAGTTTTAAGTTGTATATTTTATTTTTTTTTTTATATAGCCGATTTGAAACCAGGGATGAAACTATAATTTGTGGAAGCTATTAATTAGTTCAAAATCCATAAAATTCTCAAAGAGTGTAATAAAGAACATATCAAAAGATTCAAAACCATCAAAGAGAATAGTATTTGATATGGAGTGAAACGAAACAAATTAAAAAAAAAACATCATTAACAAAAAAAAAAAAAAAAAAATCTAGAACCATGGACTATGTGATACATGTGCGGACTATAGTCCAAATAAAATTAAAATCATCACATTCAACAAAATGGGAGACGCACTACCAGAAGGACAACCTTACGATAAAAATTAAAATCATTCTTTAACTAGTAATTGTTTGATTCAAAGGTGGGATTGATATGTCCTTTTGTGATTTCATTTCATACTCGCCTTTTGACCACCAAAAATTTAAAAAAGGCACAGTCACTAACAAAAATGTGGGCTAAAATTATATTGGAATATCCATCTTTTAACAAGTCTTAATCATATGGAGTTAGTATTGTTTCTTGATTAGAAGAAATTTGATTTTTCCAATTTGGAAATATATCCATTCAGTCTTATTTGTGGACTTTATCTCAAAAGAATTCAAAAGCTGTGTCTATTAATAATGTATAAGATTAATAATTTGGGAGTTTTTATTCCAAGAAAAAGGTAAGAGAACTTTCACATTAAAAAAATATATATAATTTGATTTATTTTTAATATATTTTCCTTTATACTTTAGTGTATTTAAAGGTCGATTTGTGAATTTTCAATTGCAAATTAGATATTTAATTAATAAATTATTAACTCGAGAATTATATAGGACGGTAATCTTTTCTTATAAAATAATTTAACATAAAGGATGAATATAAACCATAAAATAGAAGATTGCACGAATGTCAAAATTCTTGTTTTGTTGGTTGGTCATACGTTGGTTCATTTATTGAATTTCTTGTTATGCTCTGCTACTATGTTTTTTTCTTTTTCTTTTTTTACTATTTTTTAGTTTTTAGTTTGATCCTAACCATCAATTTCTCTAATTTGGTAGTGTTACTGGCAATTTGTTATTTTTCTAACCATTTTGTAGTCTTATTTATTTTTTCATTAAACTTTAATCAATTTGTAAGATATGTTCATTTTATTCTGTTTATGTTCCAAAAATAAAGGGAAAAAAGGAAACTTGGGAGGATTGTACTTTTTTGTATTCAATTAAATATTTAAATTTAGTTAATTAAGTACTTATTTAATTAATTATATTTGATAAGAATAATATTAAGTGTTTAATTACTCCAGTGTGTTTGATAACTTATTTTTATTACCACTTAATTGATTCAGACGTAATAAAATCTAATTATAAATTTTAAGTATAATGAAAGTTACTTAAATTTAAAGTTAGAATATGTTAAATAATCTTTTATATTTAATTTAAATTATAATAAAATATAGTATAAAAATTAATTATAATTAATTTAATTTTTCAATTTATATTTCATATTTTAATTTTTAAAATTCAATATTTAACTATTCAGAATTTAGTACTTTAAAAAATAATAAATAATTTGAGTGACTCTCAAACTATTTCAAAATCGAACTTTTGTTCTCCAACAAGTAAAATGTTCTTTCGAACTTTTGTAAGCTATGTTCATTTTATTATGTTTATGTTCCAAAAATAAAGGGGATAAAAGGAAACTTGGGAGGATTTTACTTTTTTTATTCAATTAAATAGTTAAGCACATATTTAATTAACTGTATTTGATAAAGATAATATTAAATGTTTAATTATTGTAATGCGTTTGAAAATCTTTTTTTATTATCACTTAATTGATTAAAACGTAATAAAATCTAGTTATAAATTTTAAATAGAATGAAAGTTACTTAAATTTAAAATTTAAATATGTTAAATATTCATATAATAATAATAATTCTTTTATAATCTAAATTATAATAAAATATAATATAAAAATTAATTATAATTAATTTAGTTTTCAAATTTATACTTCGTATTTAATTTTTAAAATTTAATAATTAAATACTCAGGGTTCAATATTAAAAAAAAACAAACAAACAATTTGAGTGCGTTTTAAACTATTTCAAAATTAAACTTTTATTTTTTAATTAAAAAATAAGTAAAACCGTTCCCTCAGATTATTTAAATATTTAAATTTGACCCTTTTGTTGATTGATTAATAAGCAACCGTCTTATCTATAAAAAAAATTAAGGATAAAATAGTATTTTCAACAGTCAACCCTTTCACCGTCTTCTTCTACCTTTGTGTCTTTTTCCTTCTCCATCTCTTAAATGCAGTACCTTCTCTTCATCAAATCAAGAAGTCATCAAGTTAGAACAGCCGAATTGATTCTCTCCACTTCTTAAAAGAAGAAGAAGAGATTAAGTTAAAAAGACAAGGCTCATATCTATTAAATTTCTAAAACGTCAATTCATAACTTCATTTAATATTCACCAACTGTAACCCACCCATATATGCATAAATTCAGTATTTGCATTTGAAACCCATAAGGACTTTTCAAGCACACTGTACATACAACCATTATTTGGAAAAGTCTTGATAGCAAAGTACCTGAAAAGATATAAAATTCAAGACAGCCAAACTCCGGTGATGAATAAGGGGAAAAAAAACAAAAAAGGAACCAAAGCATCGGCGGCCATGTACCAAATCTGAGCTCTGGACACTCTCAAATCAAATCAAAGTCTCAAAATTTGAACCCCTATCACTGCTAAATCAAAGCAGATTTCCTTCTTTTTCTTTTCTTCAAATCCGCTACTATCAAATTAAATTAGAATTTCTTTTCTGATTTTTTTCTCTACTAAATTTGAATCTCCAAATCAACTTAGGGTCTCCTCCTATTCTTCTTTTCAAACTTATTACTCACATCAAATCAAAGTCGCGTTCTCTCCTTCTTCTCTTCTAGACCCCACCCTTTAAATCAAATTATAATCTCCTCCTCTTCAAACCTACTACGGCCAAATCAAATCAGACAAGTCAAATCAAAGTCTACTCTTTTTCTTTTTTCTTCTTCTTCTCTATCAAATCTAAACCCCGCCACTGCCAAATTAGATTGGTTTAACAAAAGTTCTTATTGAAAAAAAGAAGAAGAATAACTTCTCTTAGTGAAGAAGGGTTAGTTTAACAAAAATAGATTATAAAAAGCTTCAAATTTTTGAAATGTTTGCACGAATTAATCAATTTTTACAAGATCTACTTTCATTATTGGTTAATTTTCGAATAACAATTAATTGTGAAAAAAAAGGGAGAAGGTACAAAAAGATTAAAAAGACAAATAGTTATTAATACTTTTAAGTTTTAAGATTTTTTTTTTAGTTAATTTCAATTCGAAACTAAAGATGAAACTAGAATTTGTGAAAGTTATTAATCACTCCCTCCGTCCTCTTTTATCGATCTATTTTAACTAAGATGTTTGTCTAAATTTATCTATCTCATTAGTAAATCAAAACGATATTAATTGTTATTTTTTTTTAAAGTATTCATCTTTAATACAATAAGTATTGTGCACTTATAGTGAGAAATAGAAGTAAATTAAATATACTTATCATACATAAAATTTTAAATTTTGATTACTCCTTAATAAAGAGAGAGATTTTTTAAGAATAAAATAAAAAATATTAATTAATTAATAAAAAATTTTATTTTTTTAAAATTTATGAATTTGTTAAAATAAATAAATAAAAAGGAAGAAAGCAATTTATATCCGTACAACTTTCAAGAGCGTTATACACAACCTATCAAAAGATTCAAAACCAAACAAAGAGAAGGCTAACGATATTGTCAGAGCTATCCTCCTCCTGCCACAGAAAATATGTTTTAAATGCCTGTTCTACCCTTGTGTATAAAAGGATGAAAATTCTAAAAATAAATTATTACCATCAATTAGTTTAAGACCCACCCAATTTTAAGCATTTTGTCTCCTTACTCTCCAGGCTCTTTGCTTTTCTCTCGGGTGGAACTAAAAGGTCATCTTTCCCTTTCGTCTCCAGTCGGTCATCTTTCCCTTCCGTCTCCAGTCTCCTCCACATGCATTTCTCATGTGCTTTCACTTCGCTATTTCTGATCATCTTTATCTTTCCATCCTCTTCTGCCTTTTTCCTGCACTGTCATCCCTCCATGATTCTTATCCCTTTCTTTATGTCAATTTTTCTTTCACCTCTCTATAATACTAATTCTAGTAATCCATAATATAAAATCAAGGAAACTAAAAGATCATTACAAAATCTCTATTTCATATTCTATTTTTTTATATTTCTTCAAATTGAATTCTTTTTTTGGTACTTTTTTGCAAAATATAGAAGATGTGCACTTGTTGAGTAAAAGGTGAAAATTTTAGATGATGTATAAAGAAAATTTTTTTCAATGATCTAACACTCCTAAATGAGTGTGGAATCTATTAGAAAAGTGGAATATTTTTTAGCAAAATACAATTTGGATTTGAGATTTCTTGGGTTGCTTCACTTACACTCCCATGAGCCCCGCTAAAGTTGGAAACCAGCAAACAAGCACACTGAGGAGAGAGAGAGAGAGAGATTGATTTTGAAGAAACGTGAAAAAGGGGGGGACGAAAAGAATATTGGTTGGATCTTGAAAAAATAGGGAATGCCCGTGAAAATGGAAAGTTAATGAGCGGATCAGCAGAGAGTTAGTTTACTGTTTTAACTGTAAGGATAACATGGTAATTTGAAGTAAGATTGCTCTTGTAGAAGGGGAATTGCTCAGGCAATATCGCCAGTCCAAAAAGAATAGTATTTGGTATGGAGTGAAATAATAATAATAATAATAATAATAATAATAATAACCACTAACAAAATAATCATATAGGGGAAACCCAAAAAAGAAAAAAAATCTAGAATCATGAGAATACGTGATACACGTGCGGTCTACACTTCAACTAAAATTAAAATCATCACATTCAACAAAAAGGAGACACACTGCTAGAAGAACAGCCTTATGAATGAAGAAGAACTTTGATCATTCTTTAACTGGTAATTGTTTTATTCAAAGATGGGATTGATTTGTCCCTTTGTCATTTCTTTTCGTACACACTTTTGGACCACCAAAAATCAAAAAAGACCAAAGTAACTAACAAAATGTGGCTAAAATTATGTTGGACTACCCAGCTTTTAATATTGTTTCTTGACTAGAAGAAATTTGATTTTTCCAATTGGGAAATAAATCCATTCAATGTCTTATTAGTGGACTTTATCTCAAAAGAATTCATAAGCTGTATCTATCAATGATGTACAAGATTAATAATTTGAAAGTTCTATTTCAAAAAATAATTATTTAATTAATTAATTTTAAATATTTAATTAAATGATCAAACTAACTCACAAAAAATTATTATATGTGATATTGATATTTGTTTTGTTTCTTCTAACTTTGAAATGATTTTAATAATATATACTTAAATGGCTTTGATTAGATTGCTCAAACAATATATGAATTACATCTTTATTTTTATAAAATTAAGTTTAAAATGGGTTAAATGGGTCATAAATTTTAAAAAAAAAATCAATTTTAAACTGGACTGAACCGAATTAAATTGGACTTAGTTTTTTTTTTTTTTTAATTTTATGCATAATTCGATTCGATTCTATTTTGAAAATTTTTTGACAACAACTGAATTAAAACTCGAATTTCAAACCAGAGACCGAATGCACAATCTTTAAACTATTTAATGCTAAGATGTACTTTCTAATTCTAAAAAGAATTCATACATACAAAGAAGTTCTTGCTTTTATAAAATTTTAAGGGAAAAAAATGAACGAATTATTCTTATTGAAAATTGTAGAGTTAATTTGAAAATTAAAAATAAATTAATATTATAATTTAATAGAATAATAAATAATAAGAATACAATTAGAAAAAAAATAATAAATGCATTCTTAATTTTATAAAACAATAAATAATTATAACAAAAAAAATTCTCCAGCAAGTGACAATTATTCGAGACTAAATGAAGTACATTAAGAGATGACAACATCAATTTATCTCATATTAATGGAATGTAGTTAAAGTAAAAATAAAGTTTTATTACCGAGATTAATATTCCCTCTTGTATTTTTTTTAATAAGTTATTTTAGACGATTTGCTTAATTACAATTATATGTTGTCATCAAAAGTCAAGGAGGTATTTATTTATTTATTTATTTTAATTCTATTATTAATATTTATTATTTTATTGACACAAATTATTTGTCATTTTATTAAATTATATAAAATTCTATTAATTTAATGGCTTTTTTAGTTGATATATCAAAACCTTAAGCACTCGTAAAACCAAACAAGGGAGTAATAGAATGATCGTGAAATCTTCTAGACAAATTAATGATGGTTGGCCTTTGATCTAATATCGTGCAAGTTGTGTACAGAATAGCAGATTATGAATATTTTTAATAATTTCATAAACACTACGTACGATTACATAAATTATGTACATAATTATATGAACATCACATATAATTATATAAATATCACACATAATTCAATAAATAAATTTTACAATAAAAAAACGATGTCATTTTATTAAAAAAAATTAACACATAATCACTCTTTTTACCGTTAAATTATTGCTATTTTTAATTTGAGTACAGCCCCAAATCGGTTAGGGTTCTCAGGAAAGGCAGTACGTGAAAAATGTGTTTTGGTCTTGAGTCGTCTATGGGCTGAGCTCGGTCGACGCGGACGTCATACCGGCTTGCTATTATGGCCCCACCTGGACTCCTTACTGACAACACAGAGATTACAAATGCTCCCCGTCATTTCTTTTCCAGTGACAGAATTAAGAATTTAATATGATAAAACAAATTAATTTTATATAAAATTATATATTAAAAATAATATTATAATTTTAAAATTTTTTAAAGATAAATTTTTTAATTTTACTATAACAAATGTAAAAGTTTTAAAATTTTTGAGGAACAAGCGCTGTTTCCCGCCCTATCCTCTAGTCCCAGCCTATCTAGCCTAATAACTTTCAATATATGTGGAGAAAAAAAATCTGATTTAAAAATAAATTTAAATTATGAAAAAGAAAATGTAGAGAAATAGAAAATAACATGTTTTCTTAATACATAATCATTATCAGAAATATGAATTATTTGGATTTATTTTTTTTCTACAGTTGAGATTTTTTCCTAACTAGATTGGATTGAAAAAAATTCCTCTACTGAATAATGGATTGGGAGAGATGCTACTAAAGGTATTTTGTCATCCAAATCTGCTTGAAGAATAAAATATATTTCTAAAGACTGTAAAATAGTGGCACGTTACCTTCCTAGTTGGGTCAGACATTGTAATTTGTTGGAATATATTCCTTCCACTCTACTCTATTTTATGAGATGAGGGAGTACTATAGCTTAAAGTTTAGGGACAAAATTACGAATTTGGGTTAGGAACAGGAACGGATTATAATTTATTTTATAAAAATTATAAAATTATTTAAAATATTACATTTCTTTTCTTTTTTTTAATTATAATATTATTCTCTTAATATAATTCACTTTCAACTCAAGTTTCTGTCCATAGTTGGGAGCAAATTATCTAAAAGGATATATTGTAGGATTTTAGAAAAAAAATTTTACGGTGAAAGGTAAAATTATTTAAAAATTTTCTAATTTTTTTTAAATTTTACTGGGGTAAAATAAAATTTTAAAAGTTTTAGGGTCGGGCAAGCTCCGTCCTTGCTAATGCTGTACAAGTTTGTTTTTTTTTTTTAATAATATGAAATTCCACTGAGAAAAAGAAATAGATTTAACCTTGAGGATAAGATGAGTTCTAGTTATGGGTCTACTTTGACTATTTGATTTTTTGTGTACGAGCGAGTATTATTAAATTTTTTTAAAGGATGATTTGTGAATTATTAAATTTTGCGAATGTGTTTTTCTTTTTGGAATTAATTTTTTTAAGATTTGTAAAACAAATATATTTTATAATTAGAGTTGCTAAATTTTTACACGAAAATTTTGACATTCTTCTATGTTCATTTTCTATGCTCATTCTAAAATGGTAGGAAGAAATTCACATATGTATATTTTGAAATTTCCAAGGATGAGTTTTCATTAATGCTTTATGTGGGAATCTTTCATCCGTGCACATCAAGTCATTACAAACTGCTAATTTTATTGGATTCAGCTCTATACAGAAGAAGGAAAAAAACATACAAGGGCTTCTTATACTTTTGGCTTAGAGTACATGGATTGATTAGAAGCAGTAAAGAGGTGGATGTAAAAGGGTTGGCACAAAAGTATTTACTTTGCTACTTTCTAACTTTGTGTTTAGCATTTAAAAACGATTCTAATATGTGTTTGGCTTTTGAATAGTCTTTCAAATTCTCATTCTTTCCTTTTTAATTCTTTTATGTCACATTCCCATTGAGAGTTTACAATTATTTATTGACTTTCATTGTACCAAAAGAGATACCTTTTATTGATTTTTTGGTCTAAGGACTGCCACCTTTGCTATGGTTCTTTCTATCTGATCATCTTTCTTTTTCTTTGGAGTATTTTTAGATATCCAATCTTAAATTTTCTCGAATTAGGTTACTCGGCTATCCAACGCATTTTTTTTTTTTTAAACTTTTGTTTTTTCTTTTTTTTTAATCAAAACCACCAAATGGTGGCATAAATTTTATTCATATAAATAAAATTGAAACATATAAAGTTATTTGTTTAGTGAGAATAAAATTTCACGTAAGAGCCTTTTACTTTTTGTCTGATAAGTATATCATGTGGAGACGGGATTTGTTTCTTCCATTATTTTTTCTTACCCTTGCATGAGTTAAGAAAAAGATCTGAATCATGCTCATCTCTAGAAAAAACCTTAAAGTCATCCTACAATCCCAAAGTTGGAGTTTAAATATTTTGATGTTTCTTCTTACTACCTTTTCTCTTTCGCAGTTGACTAAACTGCTTGAAAAGCTGAATCTCAAAATTAGTCCACAACAACCTTTTAGGAACAGAGGAGTCTAATATGTATCCTGTGAAAGGCACCTCATTGTTTGGCAAAAGTTGCGTCCTAAAGTTAATATCATCCCTAGTATAATGATGAGTTGGATTCTTGGTATATAAAAATCATTTTTTTCAAGTCTATTTTTAATTAAATTTTAATTAAAATTCCAATTCCAAATATACAGGATCAGTATACTGATTACAAAGTATAGCATAAAAAATTTACGAATATCGATAAGTACTAATAATCACTTTCATTCTATTGTTTAACCTACTTAACTATAAAGATGAAAATAAAATAATTACAACTACTATAATACACACAAAATCAATTCAAAGAAAATCATGGAACATGATAAGGAATACATAAATGTATTTAGATAGAACTCTCCTAAAAACATAACACGGATTAAACTGGCATTCATAACAATTAATCACTAATCTAGCATCATGAAGGATTACAAATATAGATTTCACTCTCACTTGAATTATGGATTTTTTATCTTCTAACAAAATTAATAGATATCTCTATCTCATTAATCGACCAAAAGATACATTAAACTTATTATGTCATTAACAATATTCTTATCTCTAAATGATATTAATATTGAAGAAATTAACATTCCTATCTTTATGTGATAGTAATAACCCTTTGATTACTAATTCTTTACCCTTAACCCCTCACGAGTTGGCTAAGAGATAAAAAAATATAGAATCAATTGGTTTGAATATAATCCTCTAACCCTATCTCTCGAATTCATTAAAAGAATACAACCAATCAACCCAAATAACAAATCCAAGTAATCAAATACTAGAAATTGGCAAATAATTGATAAAAGAAACTAAAACTTAATATAAAGTCATAATCTTTAGATCATCTTTCTAAAATACAATAAAGCAACTAAAACAACATTGTCAATAAAAGAAAACATAGAAAAGAGAAGAGGAACTCATAGACAAGTAAATCTTCTTCTTCTTCTTCTTGAGATCTTGTTTTGAATAACGATTCTATCTCTTTCAATGACTTTCAAGGAATTCACCTTTTAACTCTCTTTTGATCTTGATCTCTATATGTTTACAATTAAATTGATTATTAGGTCTTCTTTTCCTTTATTTATATAGTTTTTACTTGCCAAAAAGTGCTCCAAAGAGTCCTTTTTCACCTCAAATTCACATTCCAACTGACCCTAGCAAAATAGTTAAAATTTCCAGCACATGCATAGTGCTAGCTAGCACCCACCAAGACCACCTGAACAATGCCAACTCCTTTCTATTCCTTCTCAAAAATTTGCTCTATTTTTTCCCTATTTTTCAGAGAGTAGCCAGCCCTAGCTGAGCCTACCCAACCAGTCCTTTCTAGATCAATTAGGTTTCGAATCATTTTTTCTACTATTTTTCACTATCTTTCCAAAGAAACTCTTCTTCATCAAATCTACACAAAAGATGGCAAAAATGGTGGGAATGAATAACTATTTGAACATGGAATCAACACAAACACAATACAAATAACTCTAAAATATACACCAAATTAAACCCCATCACATAACAAGAAAAAGATTTAGTCAAAGTAGAAGTATGCATTGGATTTGTGGATTGTTCTTGCTGAGCAGGCCTATTGCCAATATCATCTCTCAGGATCAAAGTATTACATAATGTCAAATCATTTAAACTATGTCATGTTGTGTACACTTGTTTGGTATTTGAATAGTCTAAAAAAATGATGTGAATTGTGAGTCATCAATGCAAGGTTACTAAGATGTTGTGACGGCCTTATAGTAGCAGCTTGATTGATTGTTGTAGTTAGATATGTTAGGAATATGATCAATACATTTATGTGTCAATCAAATTAAATCATATGAGTACGTGAAAAATGAATCATACATTTATATATATCGTCTTTAACAATACGATTCCTGAAACTTTTAGCCTTCTAGTAGTGCTACAAACCCCCAAGCCTTCTTCAGTGTAATCTCTTAGGATTAGAAAATTACTAATTGTATTTTTTTTCTCTTTGTAGAGAGTAGACTCACACAAAAACTAAGAGAACGTTATTTCTCATGTAATCCTAATATAGAATCTTAAATCAATATATATAGTTGACTGTATTTCAAATACGAATCCTGACAAAATAAGAAAAGTATAGTTAGGTACAACTATTTCCACTTATCATATTCTATCTCAAATATGATTTTTTTTCCTACAATTTTTATTAATAAATTATAAATAATTATAATTTATTATTGTCCCATAATTAGGAGCCACTGAAGGGACCTGACCGGATATAGTTAGACTAAACTTTAATAAATTATTTTGTCAATAAAAAATAATTTATTAATTACGTTTCACTCCATCAAAAGAACGTAATTGCACTTTTAGACTAATTGTAATTATTAGAGTCAATAATTATATCCTTGTGATTGATCGATTCAATAAATTACCCCCATCGATCAATATAATATTTTGAATGAGGTAATATGACCACAATGCCCCTCATTCAAATCCTCAATTCTCATATTCAATTTGACAATACCATGTCACACTTATAAATTGAATTTAATATACACTATTGAATTACTGAGCTCAGATTTACCTGTCCTTAGAAGAACACATGAGGAAATGATCTTGCCTATTAAAGGTGATAAATTCCATATTACAGAATAATTATTCCTATTTATTTCACTTTAATTCCCAAGATACCGAGATATTGATTATTGAGTTAACCTCACTCTTTGATAACTCAAGGAACTTCAAGTTAGTAAATATAAATAATTGTTATCTCAATATTAAGGTATTATGTACAACAATCATATAATGTTTAATTTGTATGGTCCAATCTGCAAACTTAACATTTATGGTCCTATCCAATATATCAAAATATATCCTTAATTTTATTACTAAAGTTAAAGACAAATTTCAATAAAATCAAGATGATCTCAATAAAATAATCTGTCCAAATTTATTTTATATCACGGATAAATTATTTTGAATTAGATTATAAACCAAGTCTTTATGTGTTTAATAAATAAACACTTATTTATAATATATAAATAATTCGTAGACAAAATAGGCTCATACACATATATATGAATATATAAAAAATATAACAACAACAACAACAAAAAACTAAGCCTTAATCCCAAGTAATTTGGGGTCGACTAAATGAACCAACGTCAGGCAACGTGTGGTCATCCACATGAATCCTCTCCCGCCACTTCCTTCTATCGAACGTCATACTCTCATTAAAATTTAATAAAGATATATCTCTCATAATCACCTCTATCCATGTCATTTTAGGCCAATCTCTACCTTTGTCTAACCTATCCTACTTCACTCTCTCCATCGTCCTAACAGGAGCATCTCTCGGTCTTCTCTGAACATGTCCATGTTGGTTTGACAGAAAACAGAGGAGCATGTTGCAGAAACGGAGAACAAACAGAGCCAAGGAAAAACCATGAAGAGCAGCAGCATGGAAGCATTTAAAACATACCTCTGGGTGCCTTAAACCTCTTAGGTTGTGGAAGAATGGATTGAACCACAGAGATAGCCCCTTCTTTCTCACTTGATGAAGGTTCCGGTTGAAAACCTACTAACCTCCTACTCCGTCTTGGTTGCATGAATGATGAACGCCAAAGCTTTCCAACTGTCGAAATATTCCACTGCCTAAATCCTTGTTGGTGAAACAAATGGTGAAGGGGAATGATCTCTAGAGGAGGAATGAATGGTCTCAATCTTCTCCTTGTTTGTGAAAACAAAAACGTTGAAGAGGAATCCTCTCAACCTTCTTGGTGAACCAAAGGTTAAGCAAAAAAACAACCACCTTACAACCTCTTGTATTTTTTACTAATATAAAGAATAAGAGAACCAAAGGTCACAAGAGAGAGAGTTCTCCCTTCTTTACTCTTTGGTTAACCATACCAAGAGGACAACCAAAGGTCACGAGAGAGAGAGAGTGAGCCAAGGGATTCACCACAAGAGACGCGAGTCTCTTATTCCATATTTGAGAATTCAAACATTTCTCCAATTACAATTGGAATCCATGAAATTCTCATAATTATAAATTGGCCCATCAACTTCTCTTTTTTGCAATAAACCCTACTATGTTATCAAATAACATTTTGAGTATATATTCCTCTTTAATTGAGACCAATTCTTCAACTCAAAATTAATTAGGACTTACAGGCTATTCCGATGACCAAAAAGACACATCGCCTTGCCTACTAAAATGACCAAAATACCCCTGCTATATAAATAGTTGTATTTTGTATTTTAAATATTTTCTAATATCACCAGAAGGAAATATTGACTCCAAGAATAATACTGCGTTAACAAAGTCTCCGACCTACAGGTGTAATGACTAAAATACCCCTCTAGACATCGTCGTACATTCAGAGAGGAAGAAGTATATTAACACCTCTTTAAATGATATCTACCATTCTTAGGCATCTAGTCCAATGATCTACGACTTTCTAGAGTGTTTCCGCTTTCCAATAGAACTATCCTAAAGCAAACATCCAAGTCATGTTTCCCAAGGCCTTGAACATTTAGATTATTCAGACAACCACAAGGGGCGATATAGTATAGAAACTATCTTGTACAAATTTGTCTTAACTAACTAGTCACATATACCCAACATGCAAGTATATTGATCATTTGATAGAACCTTAACTATAGCATATCAAAGTATATGCTTCCAGCTTCGTCAGATCACCAACTCATACTCAAGTCGTAGAGTACTAATTCATGCTATAGTGGTAGTAGTCTAGGTTTCTACCATATAGTACTTTAAAGAAATTACTACTACAGGTCATGTTCTACGTATTCGAAATACGCTTATATCATGAAGTGAATGGACTACTCACTAGCTAAAGGTAAGCCATTCCCCATTTGAAATTCATAACATAATAACTTAGACATGATGAGATTCCCATTCTCATCAATCGGATAAGAACCACTGTTTATGTGTTAAGTAACCCGTGATCTATACCTTACTTTGAAAGACCTCCATTCACATGGACAACTTACTTAAACACAATGGGTCTTTTCCAAACGACGTTGTGCACAAAAAAAAAGTAAATTCACAAACGATTTTTGAAAATAAATTCTTTTATTAAAGCATTCGATTTTTTATATCAGAAACTAGTCTAAGAAGGCATACTTTCCAACAATCTCCCACTTGCACTCTAAGACTAGGTAAGTCATAGGTGCCTACCCCTATGACATCTAAATGTCTCTTGAAGACTCTCTCAGCCAAAGGCTTGGTGAATGGATATGCTAGATTGTTCTCGGAGGCAACTTGTTCCACTACGACTTCCCGTCTCTGGATGAAATCCCGGATCGGGTGGTACTTCCTGTCGATGTGTTTCCCTTTCTTGTGGTTCCGAGGCTATTTGGATTGTGATACTGCTCCAATATTGTCGCAATACATCACAATTGGCCTGTCCATATGTGGTACGACTCTAAGTTCTGAAAGGAATTTCCGGAGCCAGACTACTTCCTTGGATACCTCCAAAGATGCCACATACTTAACTTCCATGGTTGAGTAAGCAATGCAAGATTGCTTGATACTCCTCCATGAAATTGCTCCTCCAGACAAGATAAAGACATATCCACTAGTGGATTTTCTCTCATCCTTATCTGCCTGGAAGTCTGAGTCTGTGTATCCTGTGGAAACCAAGTCATTAGCCATGTAAACCAACATATAATCTCTCGTTCCCTTGAGGTACTTGAGAATATGCTTTACAGCTTGCCAATGAACCTCCCAAGGGTTTGACTGATATCTGCTAACTAAGCCTACGGCAAAGCAAATATCTGGCCTAATACACAGCATGGCGTACATGAGACTTCTCACAGCCGAAACGTAAGGAATCCTACTCATTCTGTCATTTTCTTCTTGAGACTTAGGACAGTCCCTTAAAGAAAATGACAACCTATGTCTGCAAGAAATTAGAACTCCCTTGCATGAGTCCATGCTGTACTTGGCCAGCATCTTATCAATGTATACCGCTTGGGATAATCCTAACATTCTCTACTTCCTATGTCTAAGAAGTCTAATCCCGAGAATATAGCTGGCTTCTCCCAAGTCTTTCATACTGAATTGATTAGACAGCCAAACATTTGTAAATGATAATGACCCTACATCATTTTCAATGAGTAGAATATCATCCACATATAAGACAAGAAAAATCATATTAATACCTTCAAGCTTTCTATACACGCATAGCTCATCCTTATTTTGAATAAAACCGTAAGACTTTACAGACTCATTAAAACGACTGTTCCATACTCTCGATGCCTACTTAAGTCTATAAATAGACTTCTTAAGCTTGCAAACCATATGTTCTTGGCCCTCAGTAATAAAACCTTCTGGTTGGGACATATAGATGTTTTCACTAATATGGCCATTTAAAAATGCCATCTTGACATCCATTTGCCATATTTCATAGTCATAATGGCATGCGATGGCAAGGAAGATACGGATGGACTTAAGCATGGCCACCGGGGAAAATGTTTTCTCATAATCGATTCCCTCTTTTTGAGTGTACCATTTCGCCACAAGCGTAGCTTTGAAGGTTTACACATTCTCATCTACTCCCCTCTTCCTCTTGTATACTCACTTACACCCAATGGGTTTTATCCCTTCAGGTGAAGTTACAAGATTCCAAACTTAATTGATGTACATAGACTCAATCTTGACTTTCATTACTTCATGCCATAGATTTGCATCGGCATCAGTAATAGTTTCCTCGTATCTAGTGGAGTCTTATTCCTGATGGTCGGAGACCAACTCAAAAGCTTCTGCAGTCCATCTCTCCGGAACCCTAGACACTCTCCCACTACGATGAGGCTCCATTTGTACAGGTTCTTGAGGTTGTGCCTCTTCTTGTTCCACAATCGGGTCAGTAGAAATTGATTCCGTATATAACCTCTCCTCAAGTTCCAACCTAGTTGAACCTTTCGTAGAAGTACTTTGACCATCTTCTAAGTATCTAATATTGGACCTAATTAGTACTTTCTGCTCTTTAGGATAATAAAAGTAACCACTCATTGTCCCTTTTGGATACCCAACAAAATAGCATAATTCTGATATTGGTTCCAACTTGTCTCCCTTGATTAGTACATAAGTCGGACAACCCCATATTTTGAGATGATTCAGACTTGGCTTACGCTCAGTCCACATCTCATAGGAAGTCCTAGGTACTGACTTGGAAGGCACCAAGTTCAGAATGTATGTTGTTATTTCCAGGGTATATCCCCAAACAGATACTGGAAGAGTAACATGAGACATCGTTCTTCGGACCATTTCCATCAATGTCATGTTCCTTCTCTCAACTACTCCATTTTGTTAAGGTGTCCCCGGCGCAGAGAGTTGGGATACTATTCCATGATGTACTATGTAGTCCTTGAATTCACCCAGGAGGTACTCTCCACTGCGATCCGATCGTAAGGTCTTGATTAATTTACTTGTCCGACACTCCACTTCAGCCTTAAACTACTTGAATTTATCAAAAGAGTCAGACTTGTGCCTCATCAGGTAAATATAACCAAACCTTGTACAATCATCCGTGAAAGTGAAGAAGTACTCAAAACCTCCTCTAACTGGTGTAGACAAAGGACCATACACATCAGTGTGAACAAGACTTAATATTTCCTTGGCTCTACCTGCCTTAGGGGCAAATGACCTTTTGGTCATCTTTCCCATCAGGCAGGACTCACACTAAAGCCAATTTTTCAATCTCAATGAGCCCAAGGGCCCATCATGGATTAACCTCTGAATCCTAATTGAGTTGATATGACTCAACCTCAAATGCCAAAGGTATGAGTCATTGACATTGGTCTTTCTCTTCTTAGTTAAATGTTCAAATTGAGTATTATTTGATTGATGGTTAATAGGGTTTAAAAGGAATAGATTTCCATACATGTGCCCAATATATAAAATTTCTCCATTTCTACTGATAGAAATACCAGAATGGAAAGAGACAGAATATCCTTGATTTATTAGTTTTGCAACTGAAATCAAATTCTGACGAAAATCAGGTACATATAAAATATCTTTTAAAACCACTATTCTATTATAATAAAAAATAAGATCCAGCTCTCCCACTGCAAGGGCCCAAACTTGTGCTCCATTTCCTACACGTAATCCATGTTCGCCCTTCTAGAGTCTTCTAATCTTTCTAAACCCCTGTAAGGAGTTATAGATATGATCAGTGGCTTCTGAATCAACAATCCAAATGAAAGTTGATCCAACCATTTATATAGACTTTAGATAGAAAACATTACCAGTAAGATTTTTTTTAGCTTGAAGATCTGGACACTCCTTTTTCTAGTGTCACTTCTTTCCACATTTGAAGCACTCGCCATTTGGTTTGTCTTTGGGTTGGGCCGCTGTGTTTCCCTTCTTCCTTTTGAACTTTCTAGGCTTGAGCCCAGTTCTTGAGAAAGAAACTTTAGCAACCATGGCCTTTGATTGAGGCTTCATGACCTTCTCTGCCATCTAGAGTTCCTTCATTAACTCTGTTAAACTCATATTCAACTTGAACTGAGTAAAGGAACCCGGTAGAAACTCGAGAACCATATCCACTTGGCTCTCAGGGTCAATGACAGCCCCTAAGATTTCTGCTTCCTCGAAAGCAGCAATCATCTTGAGTATGTGCTCTCTGACTGATGCTCCCTCAGCCATCTTAGTGTTGATTATAGTTCGAAGAGCTTTTGTCTTGCGGGCCGGCTCTTATCTGCGAACATAGTAACCAATGACTGACTAATATCATACGCAGAAGCCATATGCCCGTGTTTTAACTAGAGCACATTAGATATAGAGGCTAACATATAACAACGTGCCATTTTGTCAACCTTCTTCCATGCCTTCTCAGCCTCTCGCTCTTCGGCGGTGAAACCTTCCTCGATCACAGGGCAGATCTCGTAAATGACATACTTATACTCCTTAGCTGTGAGTATTATATCCAGGTTCCTTTTTCAATCCACATAATTTAGTCCCGTTAGCTTATTCTCCCTGAGAATAGCGGCCAATGAACTAAAAGAACCTCCCACCATGTCTAAAAAATTAAAAATAAAATAAAGGATCTAGTTTGTGAAAACAAAACAAATATGTGCACTTTATCTTTATTATCAAAACTGATAATAATCAATTTGGCTCTTAGGAAAATTGACATAGATTCTTGAGAAGATTAACAGTTCCATAAGCTAAGTGTATTAACCACCACAAATTAATTTCTTTCCCTTCTAGGTAATGATCTAGAGGATAACTCCATCGATGGGATGGCCGTTTCCTCTCATTTCCTATGGACATACCTCGCACTTATAACCTCTAACGTGGGCTGATCGATTATAGTACGTGTCTCGGGTTATTAATTACATCCTTTCATTAGATCTAGATCCTTGTGGTATCCCCATCCTATATGGGTTCACTCCCAATGTGACGCGGAGGGACCCACGATCTCTAATGAGGATCGTGATGAAAGTCGTGGGGCCGTTGAAACCCCTCTCCCACTTAGTCTTTTAGAAAAAAGGTTTTCTAAAAAATATCCTTTTAAAATTTCCATTAAATTTTTCCTTAACTCAAAAATAAAATATCTAAATCCATTAAAATCTCTTTATCAAGGTTTATATCATTTGAGAGATTTTTCCATGGACTAATTTTATTTAAGTTAAAACTTAATGATTTTAAAAATTTTTCAATCAAAACTTTCTAGAGACTTTGGCCTCAAGTTTATTTGACAAAATAATTTTTCTTATGCCAAAATTAAAACAAAATGGCTTTCTATTTTGACCTTACAAAAATATCTAAATTTAATATATTTTCTATGCCAATGATTAAATCCTTTGAGAAAATATCTAAGGATTAATTTTTGTTCAAGTTAAAAAATTATTTAATTTTTAAAGAAAAATATTTTTCTTATCAAAAATATTCTCAAAGATTTTGGTCTTTGAGAAAATGCGCACATAGATACACAAAATAAATAACATGCTAGAAAATAGTAAACGTTTTCATGTTATTCTATTTTTAAACTTAAGTGTCCAAATAATAGAATTAAATATATTAATTAATTAATTAATTGTCTTTTTTAATCCTAAAATCTCTTACTAATATTTTCATGCAAATATATTCCTTGAATATTAACTATTGCAAAATAGTAACTTCGCCTGATATAGGACCCAAAACCAAAAGAAAATTGCAAGAAAAATTAAACATTTCTCCTTGGTCCGCTGCAACCGCCACACTGGATCATGCACCCATCTGTACTGTAGTCCATTGCACCCACCGCACAGAACTAGGATCCACGAGAAAACCAGCGCGCGGATGACCTTCCAGATTCTAGTCGGCGCCAGTTCTGGCACCCAAGTCGGCGCTGGTTCTGAGTTGGACCGCCGGACTGGCCTTCCAGACCCTAGTCGGTGCCGGTTCAGGCACCCCAAGCCGGCGCCGATTTCGGTCTGGACGCCAGATCCTGCGGTTTTTTTTTTTGCGAATTTCTTCTGCATAGCCTTCTGCACCCGCCCCCTGGTTCCTTCTGCACAGCTTTTGGCTTCGATGGCTCTTCGATTTCAAACCAAATACAATGAAATCAACCAAAATCAGCAATCGACTATACCCATCCAAAATGGATTTACATGGTTGTTCTATGAAAGCATGGAAATTACAGAGAGCTTATACTTCTACTGTGAAGCTTACAAAAATATCTATTCCATACCAAAACAGCGAAGGATCACAGATTTAAGCACCAAACAATAATCTTTTCCATTTTTATTAACTAATATGCTCCCTAAGTTAATCAAACAACATGCTCTGATACCAATTGTTGGTTTGACAGAAAACAGAGGAGCATGTTGCAGAAACGGAGAACAACCAAAGGCAAAGAAAAACCATGAAGAGCAGCAGCATGGAAGCATTTAAAACATACCTTTGGGTGCCTTAAATCTCTTAGATTGTGGAAGAATGGATTGAACCACAGGAACAGCCCCTTCTTTCTCACTTGATGAAGCTTCCGGTTGAAAACTTGCTAACCTCCTATTCCACCTTGGTTGCATGAACGATGAACGCCAAAACTTTTCGGTTGTCGGAATATTCCACTGCCTATATCCTTATTGGTGAAACAAAGGGTCAAGAGGAATAATCTCCAGAGGAGGAATGAATGGTCTCAACCTTCTCCTTGTTTGTGAAAACAAAAACGTTGAAGAGGAATCCTCTCAACTTTCTTGGTGAACCAAAGGTTGAGCAGAAAAACAACCACCTTACAACCTCTTGTATTCTTTGCTAATATAAAGAACAAGAGAATCAAAGGTCACAAGAGAGAGAGTTCTCCCTTCTTTGCTCTTTGGTTAACCATACCAAGAGGACAATCAAAGGTCACGAGAGAGAAAGTGAGCCAAAGGAAAAGAAAACCAGGTTTTCTTTTTCCTTCACCACAAGAGACGTGAGTCTCTTATTCCATATCTGAGAATTCAAAAATTTCTCCAATTGCAATTGGAATCCATGAAGTTCTCAGAATTATAAATTGGCCAATCAACTTCTCTTTCTCGCAATAAACCCCACTATGCTATCAAATAACATCTTGAGTATATATTCCTCTTTAACTGAGACCAATTCTTCAACCCAAAATTAATTAGGACTTACGAGTTATTCCGAGAACAAAAAAGACACATCGCCTTGCCTATTAAAATGATCAAAATACCCCTGCTATATAAATAGTTGTATTTTATATTTTAAATATTTTCTAATATCACCATAAGAAAATATTGACCCTAAAGACAATGCTGTGTTAGCAAAGTCTCCGACTTACAGGTGTAATGACTAAAATACCCCTCTAAACATCGCCGTACATTCAGAGAGGAAGAAGTGTACTAACACTTCTTTAAATGATATCTACCATCCTTAGACCTCTAATCCAATGATCCACGACTTCTTGGAGTGTTTTCGCTTTCCAAGGGAACTATCCTAAAGCAAACGTCCAAGTCATATTTCCCAAGGCCCTGGACATTTAGATCATTCAGACAACTACAAGGGGCGATATAATATAGAAACTATCTTGTACAAGTCTGTCTTAACTAACTAGTCATATATACCTAACATGCAAGTATATTGGCCATTTGATAGAACCTCAACTATAACATATCAAAGTATATGCTTCCAGCTTCGTCAGACCATCAACTCATACTCAAGTTATAAAGTACTAGTCCACGTTGTAACGGTAGTAGTCTAGGTTTCTACCGTATAGTACTTTTAACAAACCACTGCTACAGGTCATGTTCTACGTATTCGAAAAACACTTATGTCATGAAGTGAGTAGACTACTCACTGGCTAAAGGTAGGCCATTCCCCATTTAGAATTTACAATATAATAATCTAGACATGATGAGATTCTCATTCTCATCAATTGGTTAAGAACAAAAGTTTGTGTGTTAAGTAACCCGTGATCCATACCTTACTGTGAAAGACCTCCATTCATATGGACCACTTATTTAAACACAATGGATCTTTTCCAAACGTAATCGTGCACAAATAAATTCTTTTATTAAAACTTTCGAATTTTATATCAGAAACTAGTCTAAGAGGGTATTCTTTCCAACAAGGGCATCATGTATGAGCCTACGCTCGACGAAGCTGATTCTGACTATATTATTCCGGACTTATTAATCTTGTAATGTAGGCATAGATCGATGCATATTTAGGTAGGATAGTTAGAAAATGCCGCTCTCACTGCAAAGCTCAATGACAACGCTTTTTAGGTTGTTCCACCATTCGATCTCTGTGTCGAGTAATTTATGGATATAGCTAGATTCAGTGAGGTGATTCATTTGCCATATATGAAAATTGACCATTCACTGATTGCAGCGTTGATAGAAAGATGGCATCAGGAGAAGCATATTTTTCACATTCTAGTTGGAGAGGCCACTATTACCCTACAACATGTAGAAGTCCTCTTTAGATTACGTGTGGATGGTGATTCAATTATTGTTCATGGGTTCAATTGTTCGTAGGCAGAGTTGTTAGACCTGTGTGACGTGCTCCTTGATTTTCGTCCTATGGGCACAACTTAGATAGATCTTGATTAAAGTTAAACTCACTCAAAAGAGCCCTGTTTTAGCCTCTCCCACTACACGTGACTACAAATACGATTGCACAGCATCCAAAGTATCACATTATGCAACTTCTTAGTAGATTTCTATTCTCAAACACATCTTAGAACCGGATTCATTTACGCTTCCTTGATACATACATAATCTAGAATTGGCTGGCACACTAAATTGAGGAAGTGCAGCACTAGCGCATTCGTATTGCTGTATGTGCAACGTTACTTCTTATACGGCGTATCAAATCAGTGGCCCACTTCTATTGATTAAGGTACGAAATGGAATCTAAAATTAAATGAACTTTTACTTTACTTTTATTGAAAATAAATATTTTTCTAAAATTATTATGATTTTTGCAATAGTTATGGGTTTGAGAGCACATTTCTACTATTAGATCGGATAGAGTACGTCCGATCGAAGACATTGCCCTAGACGCTCCTAGAGGATTAGTATGATAGAGTCCACTAGAACTTTCCCATACCCCAACACATATATTGATTACTTATAGGGATCAATTAGATCGAATACGACACAATCATGTAAGTATTATATTTTTGAACTTGCAATCGAATGGCTAATAAAATTGTCATTATTTATTGCTTAATACTAAATTTATTTATTTCTATAGTTTATTTAACAACTTTACAATGAGCACATATTGGCATCTTTACTTCCGTATTGCACGCATGGATGATAAATTTGGAAATCTGTCGCATTACTATTGTGTTGGGAGATAATAGAGCTGCATTACCCCAATAGAGTCATATGGAAATTTATATTGGCGCAATCAATTCCTGATGTTGTTGATACGAGATCGAATTTGCATCAGCGTGACCTGCAAACTACTGATGTTAGGTGCGATGAGATTGATGCGTTGCACCATACTAACTGGATAAATTGTCATGCATATTTTCTGGCAGGACAGGCCATTTTTGGACAAGATGTGGTTTCAGCTGATTATACTACGTGATATTGAACTTGTACACGGTGATTGATTGGTAATCCGACTATACAACAATTGAACCTTATGAGTTATCAATCTAGTAGTTTAGTATTTGAAGTATATGTAAGTAATTTTTTTCTCGAATATGTAAGTATACATAAAATTGCGATCTATATATATTTTTATTGACATTTCTGAAAATGCATATGCAGGCTAACACGCTACACCAGATCTTATGCATAGGCAATAAAGAGTCTCAATATACTGATGCATTATACACTCAACAAGTAGTCAGAAGAATGCCGGATACTGCCAGATATATATTAACTATTGGTGGTGAAGTAGATCATCTAAATCGCATACCATATGAGCCATCCAAACGATCGTATACTTATGATCCGATACCGCCGATTCCGCAAGAAGTCCTTCAACAAGTACCACTAATTCGGTGGAACTTTAGACGGGCACGTTAGCGTGCTGTAGCTGATGAAGTTCCTCAACAGCATCGCTACTTACCTATGCATGGAGGTGAAGTTGACTATTTACCATGTGCTCATACAGCGGTTGATAACAATTATGTGCCAAGTGCTCCCATAGCAAATGAAGATGATTATGTGTCAGTTGCAGTGGTTGAAGGTTATCCTGCTGATTTTTTAACTCTGCAGCACTTAATTTTCAATACTACATACGTATCTTCGCCTAACAAGTTTGTTGCTGGTTCATCTATTGGACGCTCTTGGAGTCAGTATAGGCAATCCAAGGAGGATGTAGGTCCGTCATATGTTATAAAAGAACAAGATAAGGGACAACTTGGAGCAAAACCTCAACAACAACCTCCAAGACGAGTTTAATCTCCAAGGAATCGTCGAGAATTTTATTATGGGATTAACTTTTATACTTGGTTTTGATGATTTTAGTTGTACATAATTGAGATTTTAAATTTATTGAAATTAAATATTATACGTAATCTTAAATTAAAAATTAGATTTTATTTTCATATCATTTTTTAAAAAATTAAAAAACACAAAATATTCATAAAATAATCAACTATTATGTAATGAAATATTTAACAGTAATTAAATCCATATTTACTAAAATATTTAATATTAATTAAATACATATTTTTGATAGTTGAATAATTTTTAATATTAATTGAACCGAAAATATGTAATGAATTGTTGAAGATAAAATTAATAACAAAATTTTAAGTGTAATAACTTATTTTCATACTTTTTTTGAAAATAAAACATATATGCAAATATTCATGAAATATTCAATTTTACTCAAACTATTATTCACTAAGATATAATTTATTATTTGTACATTTTCTTTAATTTTTCACATATTATTCGAATTCAGTTAAAATATAGATTACTCGAATTAAATTATAAGAAAATTATAAATTTACATAATTGACATTTGGAATTTTTAAACTTTTTGTAAATAATTAATATTTATAATCGATTTTTAAAGAATATTATAAATTATACTTTATCTAATAATTATACTTAAAAAGTTTTATAATTTAAATGTGAACGAATTATAGATAATATTTTCAAATTTTAATTACCATTTATAATTATTTCATTATTTTAAAATTTTATTTGGAAACAATATCTACAATTTGGCTAATCGTAATTAGACTTAAAAAGTAAACTAAAAATTATAAATTTTTAAAATATTATTTATTTTCAAAAAATGAACTAAAAAAAGAAATTTTTTGAACGATGGTTAGATTTATATTTAAAAATTGGCGATAAAATAGAAATTAAAATTAATTCATAAGTAAAAAATCTTATTGTGGATCCATCAAAATAAAAAAAATAATAATATAAATTTAATTCAAAAATACATTAGAATGCAATTTTATGAATAATTAAAGTATTACAAATTTTAATGTATTTTTGAATAAAATTGCATTTTAATGTATTAGGAAAATTATAGTAGAAGAAAGATAATTTTTTAGCATTTGGAAATTACATGGTAATTTCAATGAAGAATCAAGAATTCCATTTTAGAGGAGACTGGAAAAAAAGGATTAGAAGTGGAATTCACAGAAAAGAAGGCCTCGTGTCGTAGAGACACGTGTATGCAGACACGAGGTAAGTCTGTTTTTTGACTGATTGCAACGGTGTCAGGCACATATTACTCCTCACGTCTATGTAAGGTACCCCCTCTAGGGGGGTGCCCCAAAAAAAGTACTTGTTTTTTGGCGTGCTTTTCAAAAGCCCCCTATTTTAGTCAAAAACCCATTCATGAAACGCCAGACTAATTTTTTTGTGAAATTTGCTGAAGCCATGTGATTCTCAGAGATTCCTTCAGGAATCTCTAAAAAAGCCTTATGTCCTCGTGTTTGGTTGACACGAGACACAATGCCTCGTGTCTCCCAGACACGAGGTAAGTGTCTTTCTCACAGCTTTCCTGTAGATTTTTTATCGTTTTTTGACCGGTCAAGATGGTGTCAGGTATCAACCTCTTTTTATGTCCGCTGGACACGAGGTCCCAATAGACCTGCATCCAATGAACTCAAGGGGATACCCCAAAAAAGGTACTTGTTTTTGGGCGTGCTAACCAAAACCGCCCTATTTTGGTCAAATCCCCGAGCTCACGCAACACTTGGTCTAGTTAGATTTGTCATGGCTTCGTCTATCTTTAAAGACGACCAATATCTGACACCAAGGAGAAAATAGCACATTTATGAAAAAAAAAAAAAACTAGAAGTTGTTCGAAGGAAACTCATACTAGGATGACTGAAGGATCAATAAAGGATTTGAAATCCATTGTCCATTTTACCACTTGCATAAGAAAGCCTTGCAAAAGCTAACAACCTTTCAGCCAAAGGCGCAAATAATCTTCCTTTAGTTGTGGGTGCAGTAAGATGTTCTTGTGATAGGGGCTAAATTCATCACGAATTCTCTAGTTATTTGAGGCTAATTCGAGATACTTTTGATGTTATAACTAGGCATATTCTTTCTTATTTGATATTTTACTTGTGAAAAGTGTTTTTGATGAATTTGTGTAGGAATTAGAAGATTTCGAGCAAAAAGTGTGAAATTCCAATAGCCACCTGGCGCTTGGTCAAGCTACCTAACTCGGCGCTAGGGCTGCTCTGGAAAAGTAGAGAAAAACAGAGTAATTTTAAGAAGAAAACCAGAAGTAACCTAGCTCCAGGCTGGTTGAAGTGACAAGGTGCCGGGTCCAGTCCGTTTAGAGTCAGTGTAACTCTATTTTCATGCAAATTTGGTATCTTCCAAAAGATTTTGATATTTTCTAAATTCTACTTGGATTAGTCTTTTCAAGCTACGAATTTTGGTGTCAAGGAGGCTTATAAATACAAGAAGAGCACAAGATAAATGTGTGAATTTAAGGATCCAAGCTAGCTACTTATTTTTCAAAGGCAAATTCACCACTTAAAAGGAGTATTGTTCATAGGAGGTTTTCAAGAAAAGAAGAAGGGTTTGTCTATGAGTTTTATATTTATCATTTGTTTATTTTTCTAGGATAATGATGTGATTAATGTTTTGATTATAATTAGATATTATTTTGGAGATTATGATTTTGAGTTAATTGAAATTTTTTTATTAATCTATTGTTATCCTTGGTATTTGATTACTTGTTATAATTTGTTATTGATGCGTTTTCTTCTAATTGACTTGTAAAACGATATTAGAAGTTCATTGCATTGATTTCATATTTGTTAGATCTTAATGGACTTGGAAAACGAAGTTAAGATTAAAGAATTAAAGTGATCAAAGATTGGTTAATTTTACCTAAAGTATAAGGTTATTAACTGATTTCATATTTATTATCACATAGAGTATATGGGTTATTGAAAGAAGAATTTAATGTATCTTTTCACTATTTTAGTGCGATTGGGAAATCTAAATTAATCAAAAGATAATAGTTTTATGGATTGAGAAAAAAGTAGACTCTACATAAGTGAGTTCATGACTTGGGAAACGATTAGATTTTACTTAAATTCCTTTATGATGCCAAGATGATAATTGATTGTGATGAATGTTAAGTGATTCAATATTATGTTTTCAAAATAATTGTCTAGTTACATGAAATTGCATCATTGAGTTATATATGTATATTTTACTTATTTTTCCTTTTCATTATTTTATCACTTTATTAGGTCGGTTAAACAATGAATGAAAAGTGATTAATGCATACTTGTTCCTTTGAGATTCGATACTCATTAATTCCCTATATTATACTTACAATGAGTATACTTGCTCATATGTATAATTTGGGATTAATGTTTTAATTAAAACTTACATAAGGTTGAATTTAAATTTAATAATTTTTATATACTTAAAATTTATGCATCATCTTGTAAACAAGACACCTTATAGACACAGATCCCTTAAGCCCTATCATCAAAATCTCCTTCCGAAGGACATCCCTAGTAGCCCAACAATTACGGAATCTCCCTACAAGTGCAAACTTGAATGGAGTTGCTAATTCTACAGTCTTTGTACTCTTAAAAAATATCGAGAAGAGGAGTTAGAAGATGATCAAAACAAGGAGTTAAAGGATTTTTGCCCCCATCTGGAGGATCTAGTGGAGGAGGAGCAGGTGGCGGCAGCTGAGCCATGATGAAATTTGAAAACAAAATATGATAAGAGGAACCTTATCACGGTAGAGAGAGAAATAATTTATCATTTAATATTCGACTCATACTTTATTCGTTTGTATTTGAACTGTTATATTTTTATTTTAGATGTTCATAAATGAATGTTTATCTTTATACAATAAATATATTTTTATCCAAATTTTTCTAACTCCTTTATTTGGGGATACAAATTTCACTGTAGGATTGTCAATGGGATCAGGCTGCTTGAACTTGGCCCTTGCCACCCAATTTAGTTCTGGTTAGGTTGATCTCGAATTTAAGTGAGTTCAAGTTGCTATAAGCCTGATTTGATATATATTTATATATAAATATTATTTTTAATAATTACTTACTATTTATTAATTATAAACTTTAAAAATTATTATTTCTAAAATATGTAAATGTTACATTTGAATAATTTTCTTTTCTTTTAATTCAATTAAAAAATGATAATATGACAATTAAGGACATTTCTTTTCTGTTAAACTATATGAAATTAAAAAATATATTGTTGTTAGGAAAAATCACCACGAAACTATTGTCAAATTTTTTATGTCTTTATAAATTTTAACGAAATTAAAAATCATAATATTATTCTAAACAACTATATTCACATAATTACTCCTTGATTATTAAAATATATGCTAATTAAGTTTATTTTTAAATAAAATTTTAAAAGATAAATTACAAATAATCAGAACTTAAAAGTCAATTGTCTCTTGTACAAGGGACATAAGTTTCAATTTTAACTATTATTTCGTCATATTAATGGATAAAATCAACTTTTATTTTATAGTATTAAAGATTCTTATATATATATATATATATATATATATATATATATACACACACATTTGCTTTTAAATTATTAGTTATAAAATAATATGTTATAGTAGAATTTTATAATAAAACTAATTAAAATGTATAACTATTGTAACAGTAATAGTTTTTTTAATTGTTATAGTAAATCCTTATGGTAATAGTTAAAATTCAATCTTTTTAATATTAAGCAAATTTCAAAGATTGATTATAGAAATATATATTATAAATGTATTACTTTCATATGAAAATTTTTTGTACTATTACCACCTTGAACTCTAAAATATAATTCTAAAAGTTTTTACATGTTATTTAACATAGTAATTACATTAATAATTTGTGGAAAGTTATTATTATGATTATGTAAAATTTTGTTGTGATTATGAGCATTTATGTTATGCAAAATTATAATTTTATTTTTCTAAAAAAATTATTTCGAATTAACTTGAGCTCACATCTTATATTCGAGTCAAGCTTGAACTCAAGATTTTCATTTTGAATACAACTAGAGTTTGAATTTAGACGAATTCAACTTATAACCTCGAATTGATAGGAATTGACATGTCTACTTCATTAATATATAAGTTTCACCACCTACTTCTCAATCACTTTATCTATAACTTACCTAGTGTTCGAATTTCCTCAAACTCAACTTCTAAAGTTGAATTGACAAGCCTAATACATTAATATATGAGTTTCACCACTCAATTCTCAATGACTAAAGTGCAGAACTTGTGTACATGCATGCAGGGACTCTTGCCCCCCTACCAAAATTTTAAAAAAGAAAAAGACCGAATTACTATAATTTTAACAAAAAATGACTAAATTATTCTTATTAAAAATGGTAGAATTGGTTTAAAAATTAAAAATAAATTAATGTTATATATGATTTATTACAACTTACACCCATTAAATTGGAGAGTAGCAGTTCTTTAGTACTATAAGTTGTGGAAAAAAGTATTGGGAGTCCATTAATCATTAGTTAATAACAATATTGACTAACGAAAATTATTGTTATAATAAAATATGAAAAAAAATTTGGTGGGCTTTGCTTTTTTTGAGGAAAATATTAGTATGATTTTTATAATTTTATTTTGTATCTGTTATGTTTGCATTTGAATCATATTAGATCTTGACAAAACTATGAATGATATGTCTAATTTTAAGAAGTTAGTTAAAATTTTAATTTATGTGTCTATTGTATTTTATCCTATTAAATTGATAATGATATTTTAATATAAAAAGTACTATAGTCCCCCAAATACTTCATGTGCCAAGTTGCTTCTGTTAAAGAATTTTTTTGAGCATCTTATAATTAATATGGGTAAAATAGATATTTTATTACAAAAATAACTTCCGTTAATCAATATCATTATTTGTTAACAGTTAATAGACCTCTAATGCATTTTTTACAACTTGTGATATTAATGTGTCACAATCCACAACTTAATAAGGATAAATTGTAATAAACTTAAAGTGTTATTTTGGATATCTTATAATTAATATGGATAAAATATACATTAAATTGCAAAAGTAACTTTTATTAGTCAATACTATCATTTACTAACGGTCAATGAACTTCTAGTGCATTTTTTATAAATTTTAGTACTAAAATATCATTATCCTTAGTGCATTTACAAAATGACTAATAATTATTAAAAAAAGGTTTTAGGAAATAAGAGAATAGAGAAAGTATAACACGTGCATTTCAGCTAGGATAGGTTGAGATATGTATGGCAAGTAATGGATGCATCATATTCTGTAATCTCCTTAAAATCCAATTTAGATACAATAATTACTACACATTCTTATTAAAATTTATTTAAGGTAATTTCACAAATTAACAATTTAATTCAAATTAAAGGAAATAACATTAGAAATATTTAAGATTATTGCAAAATTTGATTGGCATGAGGATTTCATCCACTAAAAAAAACAACAACAACAACACCAATAATAATAATAATAATAATAATAATAATAATAATAATAATAATAATAATAATAATAATAATAATAATAATAATAATAATAATAATAATCTCATTAAAGAAAATAAATAATTATATAAGTTTAGGTTATTTTTTCTCTCTTTTTTAATAAATCAATATAATTAGGGTCAAAATAGGATTTGGTGCATAAAGTTTTTAAATTAGAATTTTCGTTCGTTAAAGTGTTTTGATATTAATTATTTTTAACATAAAGTTAACAAAATTAAAATTTTCTAATTGAGAGGAAAAAAAAGAAAATTTTATAATTATACAGTAATAATATACTAATTATATCTTAATTGATTTGATAGTTCCATGATTGATTTATTAATTTAGATAATTATCTTAAATAAATTTGAATGAAAATGTGTAATAATTATGGTATCTAAATTGGATTTTTAAAAAAATTACAAAGACTAGCGATACTACTCAGACAATTTCCCTCCTACTAGAACAATTTCATTCTTAATGTCTATTCTATCCCTCAGCCAATCTAAGAGCATTTTGATTTTATCATGTTGGTGGGTCATACCTTTCAATTATGTAACTTTTCTCCCTGTGATTCTCATGCCATTTTGGGTCTCATCTCTCTTGCCTTCTTCCTCTTTCTTTCTAACCAGCCACTATAACTGCCTCACCATTTTCCCCCCCTCCCCCCCCCCCCAGTCTCTTCCCGACAACCCTTGCCGCCCTTACTCCTTGTCGCCTCTATCTCCCTTCCTCTTCCAGATCCATTCTTCCTCTCTTCTTTCCCATTGTCATCATCGCCCATGGCACCCACAATGGCCTTGGCGTTTCAAAAGCCACGAGATGAGTAAAGTTGATATCTTTAAATTTTCAAATTACTCATTCCATATCCTCACTTCTTCCTTCCCATTGTCATCCTCGCTTGAGGGTGTCAATTTGTCGAGTATACCCGAGCTCAATTTGACCTGAAGTCTATTTATATCAGATCTGCTATAGCTATTTTTATTACTTGAACCCGTTTAGTCTATACATATGAATTCGAATACGGGTATTATAATTTCATACCAATTTACTTGATTAATTTAAATATTATTAATATATATTATATTATATATTATATTATATATTATTATATAATATTGTATTTATATAAATTATATATTATTATATTTTTGAATCGGTTACTCCATGTCCTCAGAAATAGATATTTTTATATCATACTTAACGGATATTTGAATCGAGTCAAGTATATAATATTATTAATCGAATCGGGTCCAAAACAAGATGACCCGACTCAACCCATTTACAGCGGTAGCCACTATCATCTTCAATTTTTTTTTCTCTTTTGAAAATTTGAAAAAAAAAAATTTCAACACAATTTAGAGTATGGTTCTGTAGAATAGGCATATTGAGACAGAGAGAGAGCCTGTGCTTAGAGAATGAATAAGATGACTTGATGTGCATAGTTTTTCCTAGTTAATATTATTGTGTAACATTCATAATCAGATTGGGATGACTCGGATTGGGGATGGCACTACATGGCAGTGACCGTGATTGGTTGCAAGAGGGAGGGGCGGGGGGGGGGGGGGGAACTAATGAGGGTGAGGTTGGGAGGGAAGGTGAGGAGAATGGTGGACCCATCAAGATAATGAAGAAAGGTTGTGAGGATAGTGCGATGGGTTAAATAGGTATTTAAAATAAAATTGCATTGACAGGGGGAAATAGCTCTAGCGATATCGACAGCCAATTATAAAAATATGATACATGAATTCCTTGTTATATATACTAGTTTGATTATTCGTTCGTTATACATGTTGTTAAATTTGTATACTATAATAATTAAATAAATTTAATGAATTCAAATAATTTTATCTAAATTCAATAAATTTAGATAATATTTTATATTTCTTTTAAAAAAATTATCTGAATACAATGTTAGGTTACGTATCACCTAAAAACACTTGCACATGTCACAACAGAAACCTTATATGAATTAGCAATGGACATATATTTTTTGAAGTCATCCTAGTCAATAGAGTAATCATGAACTGCTATATTTATCGACTTTTAACTTATCTCTTATCTAAAATCCTTCAAGCAATTTGTGGTTGTCCAATAGGCATTGTTGGGTGCAGGCTTAGTTAAGGTAATAATGTGGTAATTGTAAATTTTAAGATAGTGGAAAACTGATTGAAACGGTAAAATCAACTAAAGTAGTTGCCATAATTATTATAGGCAGATAACTTTTATAATCAAAATATATTGAAGAATCTATTTATCTAAATTTAATATTGTTACATTTAATAAATTTAAATAATTTTCATTTAAATTCAATGAATTAAAATAATTTTTTACACTTCTTTTTATGTAGATTCAAAGCGCTACGAAGAACAACGCTAAGGGTCTCACTTACAACATTTTACAGTTAGTTATATATATATATATATATATATATATATATATATATATATATATATATTAACTCATCTAAATTAAGATTTGTGTAGAGACATTATAATAAAAGTATAAAACTTTTCATTAATCTAGTCCGAAATAATTAATTACTAGCAAGAATTTTCCCTTGCAGCGGGCTCCTACTAATGTGTGGAAGCACGCTTTTCCTTCCTAAAGCAATACATCAATTGGGAAGGAATATTGTGTCAATCAAAGTCAACATCCAACAATACCATGCTGATTCATCTCAATCTCCCTTTATAAATTAACATTTTTCCAAACAGAATTCGTGGAAGACTCAACAAGTTATGATGGCTATCAATTCTCGAAACCTATCATTACTTCCATGTTTGTTTCTCCTTCTATGCTGCTTCTTCTCAACTGCTTTTTCACTCTCAGCAAGCCCACAGAGAATTCCTACGCTTACTCCACGGCTTAGCACAATCCTAAGAGAATCTGCAGATTATGCAGTTCTCGACGATTTGAAAGATTACAAAACTTATTATTACGATCAAACACTTGACCATTTCAATTACAACCCTCAAAGTTTTACCAAATTCAAGCAAAGATATGTGATCAACTCCAAATTTTGGGGCAGTGCCAATGCAAATTCACCTATCTTTGCTTATCTTGGAGCCGAAGCCTCCATAGATGGAGACGTAGCATATATTGGCTTTCTTACTGATAATGCCCCTCGGTTTAGGGCTCTCCTTGTCTACATAGAGGTATTATTAGTTTATGATACGATATATTTTCTGGCTTCTTTTTCCTATGCTTTCTTGACTTTCCTATGCATGATATATTGTTTTCTTTTCTCAGCATCGGTTCTATGGAAAATCGGTGCCGTCTGGTTCATTTGATGAAGCTTTGAAAGATAATAAAACTCGAGGTTATTTCAACTCAGCTCAGGCTTTAGCTGATTATGCAGAGGTGTTGTTGCATGTCAAAGAACAATTCTCTGCCCAGAATTCTCCGATTATAGTTGTAGGGGGATCCTATGGAGGAAGTAAGTACTATCATGAATCCTGACGAATTTGCATTAGTCTCTTGAAAGTTTTGGCGCCCTAACTGCTCTCGTGCAGTGTCTGCTGTGCTAAAGTTTTTCTCTACAAATATGCAGTGCTTGCTTCATGGTTTCGGCTGAAATATCCACATATTGCTGTGGGAGCTGTAGCCTCGTCAGCTCCAATTCTTTACTTTGATAACATCACTCCACAAGATGGATACTATTCCATAGTGACAAAGGACTTCAAAGTAATCAAAACATTCATTTCTTCTCCTGTTTCATTCATTTTGGTGGAAAGTTTCTGTTTAGTTAACAGCATCAATTTCCAAATTCAGAGCAAAATATCTTCAAGAACCAGACATTACTAAACATAAGTTGTCGTGTTACAGGAGGTTAGTGAAAGTTGTCACCACACTATACGCAAATCTTGGTCTGAGATTGACAAAGTTGCATCCAAATCCAATGGCCTCTCCATTCTTAGTCAAAGATTCAAGACATGCTCGTAATTTTCTCTTCATTTTAGTTGCTATTTTTGTATATTATCATGAATTGATAAACATAATATGCAATGCATATTAAATAATATCAGACGGAAAATTGGATGAAAATGACATGAAAAGGAGCTAACATAGATAATATATGATGATGACTCAAACGTTGTTAACTCTAATCTCTTCTCTTATTAAAGACCATTGCAGAGTTCATCTGAATTGAAGGATTACTTAGAGCTAATGTACTCAGTTGCTGCTCAATACAATGCGCCACCAAGATATCCAGTCACGGTGGTCTGCGGTGGCATTGATGGAGCACCTAAGGGAACTGATATTCTCCGGCGGATTTTTGCCGGGCTTGTTGCTTATAGAGGGAACAGGACTTGCTACGAAACCAAAGAATCTTTTTTTTCAACCGAAACACTGAATGGATGGTCATGGCAAGTATGTTTTTACAAACTATTTACTAGCATATAAAGATTAAACTAATGTTGTATACCATGAATTTTAGACTGCCGTACATTTTTCACCCATAATTGAGCATCTCTTGTTTTATTTTCAGACTTGCAGTGACTTGGTGATCCCGGTGGGACGAGATAGCAATGATACAATGTTCCCATCGGCCCCTTTCAACTTAGACGAGTTCATTAAGAGTTGCAGAGACTTCTACGGAGTGTCCCCTAGACCCCATTGGGTCACAACCTATTATGGAGGCCATGTATGTTCTTCTTGCTTATCCTTTCATCTGTCAAACAAAAATTTGAACTTCTCTTTAGGATACTGTCATTGATTCTTGGAAATGAGCTGCAGGATATAAAATTGGTCCTTCAGAGATTTGCCAGCAACATCATATTCTCAAATGGCCTAAAGGATCCCTACAGTAGTGGAGGGTAATTTGAAATGACATTTCTTTTTCCTTCCATGAAAATTACTAAATAGAATCAGACAACCTTTTCTGATATCCCATTTATTGTTTCTCAATCTTAGAGTGCTGGAAAACTTGTCAAAGAGCCTCCTTGCAGTCCACACTGTAAACGGTTCGTTGATCTTAACCAAGATGTCTGATTTAAGAATGTGATGCAGAGATTTTTCTCTTATTAATTAGATTTATGATGAAATTGTACATGTGGTATCTGATCTGCAGGATCCCATTGCCTGGACATACTGTCGGCGAAGAAAGATGATCCCTTTTGGCTGGTTGCCCAAAGAAAGGAGGAGATTCGGATTGTTGAGAGATGGCTCAAGAATTACTATTTTGATCTCTCTGTATTGAGAAACAATGAAATGCTTTAATTGTTGAAAACTTTAGAATCACATAGACTGCAGATGAAAGATGATCATTCCACATTCAATTCAAATGTAATCCAAGATTATCTTGATCATCATCAGTGACTTCATTCTGAAGTGAAATCATCCTCTATGAGTACTAATTCTACTCCTTAAAGTATTAGTCGAATGAAGTTTTGCACTTTAATCTTCAAATTTTTTTATATATTATACCCTCAATTCAATTTAATAAATTTGGAGAAAATGTCCATTCGTATTCTTTAATCATGAAGCTAGATGCTTTGTTGATTTTTTCTCCATTCTCACATTGAAAAATAACTTGATACTTCTCCAACTATTAGATACATTGACTCACGATGATAGATGAGTCTTTAACTCTAAAGTACGTTAATGATCAATTCTAATAAATCTAACCTTTCGTCGATTCGGGAAAGCTCTAATTTCATGGCTCCTTGTGTAACTGTAAGGGAGAAAAAGGTCACATCCACCATGCTTGTACTTAAGCGGGAAAGGACCTTAGCTTTTTCCCTGGAAAAGCCATAAGCATATTATTAAAGGCCGGTAATATTGCCAAAGTAACTTCTCTCTTGCCAGAGCAATTTTTGCTTGAATGGCATATCTACCCTTAACGATAAATTCATATATTCCCAAATATTCTTGATAAATTCAAATATATCATCAAATATTCTTTCACTTCCCAACATTCTACCTTTTTTATTATATCTCTCCTCTCCCACGAAAATCTTCTTTTCTCTTCCTTTTCTCTTTCCTTTTTGCTCTCTCCTGCGTTTCCTTCTTTCTTTACTTCTCTTCCCTTGTAGGTTGAATCATCACCTCAACTTTTGGGAGAAAATGCAGATATTTTCTAACCTAGACATTTCTAATCCTAGAAGCTACCTCTAACCTCAACTTTGAGGGAAAATACATAGCAAACAGAAAACTTCAACCTAGAGAAGTGAGAAATTTGGCTATGGAACCACCAAAGATCTCTGGCTTCTTATCAATTTCCTTAATGGGTTTAGAGCTGAGGATGGCATTGTTGGTGCATGTCTATAGTAGTAAGTACAAACCTCTCCTATGCGAATGTACTGGGTTTGCCTTTCCTCCCTTCTTCTTTTCATTCTTGGTCAAAGAAGCTTTGTACTATGTTTGTTTGAAGGCTTTGATTTTGGGTCTTTTTTGTGGGTTTTTGTTCATTGAGCAAGCAGAAGAGATTGGATAATGTTTGCCCAAACCCATTGTATATATTTTTTTTTCCCTAAAACTATAGCGCCGACTTGAATTTGATTTAAAAATTATGGCAGCGCAGAGAGCACACTGGCGGTGGTGGAGAGAGAGAGGGAACAAGGTGGATAGAGAGGAATTACAAATGGAAGGGAGAGAGAGGGAAGAGTAGAGAGAGAATCGTTTAATTATTTTTGTTTTTTAATCAAGGATATTCTTGTCATTCAATAAAAAATTTCTCTGGCTGGAATATAATAGCTCTTGCAATATCGCTAGCCATGATTAAAGCCTACACATCATGTCGGCGAAGTGTGCCACCAAAGGGAGTGATAAAGAGGATTATCAGAAACTTGCCAATAATCAAAGATGATTCTTTATCGGAGGGTCAACTTACCCCACTGCCACTCAAAGTTTGCTTTTGGGGTGAGTTGTTCAATTCAACAAGAAACTTTGGGAATGTGAAAAAATGACTTCAAAAAGGCAAACTTTCCTGCTGGATGCTAGAATAAAGAATCAAAGCTGGCTAGATTTCGAGCTTGAGAGCTTTTTCTTTACTCGGAATAGTGGGCAACATTGTTGATGATGAAGCAAACATCATTTTGCTTACTGTTTAAGCCAATTCCATTCCAAGTAGGATCTTGTAGCATCCAAGAAACGTGATCTTTAATTGCTCTTTATATCTTTTGGGTCCCTACGATTCAACATCATGTGTATTTCCATTTTCCCTTCAATACATGAATATATTGAGGGACTATTTGTTCTTGGGGCCATTTGCACTTCATTCTTTTTTTTCTTCTTATTATTTTTATCAATTGGGAGCAAGTAAGGAAAGAAAGGAGGGTGTTATATAACAGAGAATATAATGATAAAAGTTTCAATTGACTCAATATATCAATTGAAAAAAAAAAAGATAAAAATTCTAATGTTGGAAAATCTAATTAATAATACATTTAACCGTTAAACTATTACTACCAATTAACCCCCCCCTCCTCCAAACACAATGTCCATGCCTATCGCGCAATAATTTTTCCACTAAACTAATAGTCCTATTATAGGACAACATGCAAAGGAGCTTTAACATTACAATCTATGTGTGCAATCTTGCATTAAGAATGTATGTGTGCAATCTTGCATTAAGAATGTGTCCACATGGTTAAAACCTCAAAATAATCTCTAGCAATCCTTGTAGATAAGTGAAACGGGACTAGAGCTTGTTTGGTAACTCAGGGTCTATTTGATAATTTAATTAAATAATTAAAATTAATTAATTAAATAATTATTTCATTAAATACATTTGATAATGAATAATATTAAATACTTAATTAATTAAGTGTATTTGATAATATATTTTTGCTATCGCTTAATTAATTAAGACGTATTAAAATTCTGTTATAATTTTTAAGACGTATTGAAAATCCTGATATAATTTTTAAGTAAATTGAAAGTTACTTAAATCTGAAATTTGAATATATTAATTACTCATCTAATTATTAATATTCTTTTATATTTAATCTAAATTGTAATAAAATATAATATAAAAATAAATTATAATTAATTCATATCCAGACTTCAAATTTTAGAATTAAATATTTAGATTTCAATTTTTAAAATTCAGTACTTAAATATTCTAACTTCAGTTTTCAAATTTCAATTTTATCAAACGAGCCATCAATTAAGCACTTAAAATTAATTAATTAAAATTTATTTCATTAAGTGTGTTTGATAATAGATTTTTATTATCACTTAATTGTTTAGCATGTACTAAATCTATTATAAATTTTAAGTGAATTGAAAATTATTTAAATTTGAAATATAAATATGTTAAATATTTATCTAATTATTAATATTTTCTTATATTTAATCTAAATTATAATAAAATATAGTATAAAATAAATTATAATTAATTCAAATTTTAGAATTTAATTTTCAAAATTTAATATTTAAATATTCAAATTTCGTATTATCAAATGAGTATTAAGATTACACTCCAAGACCTGTTACATAGAAATTGCTTTAAGTTAACTAGTTTTTAAAGACCATATGCATTTACGTTTTCTATTTTACTATTGAAAAAGAATTATTCTCACAATAAAATAAAATGCATTCTTAAAACAAAAAATACTATAGCATATTTACAACACATGTTGACCATCTATTTTCCCAATTGACATTGATTTAGTATATCATAAGTGTTCAAAAACATTATTTTTTCTTTTTCCTGAATAGAATAGATGGACAAGGAATCAGAATTGAACCTACTATCTATCATCAGATGAAATATTATACGTTTAACCATTTAAATTGTACGAAAATTATTAATTGTATAATTGGCAATATTTAAGCAAACAAATTGGAGTTAGATTAGGAAAATAAATCCCGAAAAATATTGAAAAATATATTTTTTATCGGATTGAGCAAAGGAATTGGAGTTAAATTAGGAAACAAATCCCAAAAGATCTAGGAGAAGATCTAATAGAATTTATTCAAAATCAATGTGAAGATTATGCTATGAAGTTATAGAATATTTCTTGGATTGAATTATGAAGATATAGAATACCTTGATGAGTATTTTTTAGGCAAAAAACCTAATTCAACAAGGAAATAAAGTGCTCTATTGCAAACCCATGGAACTTCGATGAATGAGGTGAGAAGAGTATGAAAGATTTATTCGAAAAAAAGGCAAAGCAATAGAGAAGATTTTCATGAATATGTATTGAGAGTATTGAAGCATACACATTCGAAAAGATTTTTTGGTATTCTTTGTCCAAGTATACTTCAATGGTTCAAGTGGACTACTTCAACAATCATTAACTTCTTGAAGACTCGAATCATTCTTCTTCAAATCAAATACTTTTTTGGTGGGAAGGTTTCTTAGAGTTAAATGAAGACCCATAGAGTTGTAACAATGAAGATTAAAGGGAATTCAATCGAGATAGTTGGGTCTAACTAAGATCTTTAGGGAGTTTGACAAAGAACACTAGCATGGTGTTATGTTAGAGTCCAATGGGGCTACCTGGTAAATTAAGATAAGTGTTTCCCTTGTAATTTTTGCGACAGTTTAGTAGATCTTTTTACTAATCTAAGACCCGCAGATGTAGGCTTGTTGATATCTGAATTGCATTACTAATTTATTGTGTTTTTTACACTTCTTATTTTATAGTATGTCAAGCTAACATAACTATAATAGGAAATTTAATAAAGCCACAGAAGATTTACAAACTAAACCACACAAATAGTATAAGAGCAGTTCATCATGTTGGAGTTGCTATTAACATAGCAAGTGAGATTTTGAAAGTTGGTTTGGAGAAATATGTCTAGACCAGTAGAAGAAGGACCTCTGTCACTCGACCGCCATTGCTGAAAAGTACAAAATATGTCTATTAGAAGACCAGAATGGAAATCTTTATCAAAACTCTTGATATAGCTGCTTAGAAAGCTGTTCTGAAAGGACGGAAACCTCTTGCAAAGGCTAGCACTATTTTTGATGAAGTAGAATTGAAACCAATTGAAGAATGGATAGAAAAAGAGTGTCATCTTGATAATGCCAATGCTAAGGCATTAAACACAATTTTTACTATTGTTAGACCTAAGGAATTCAAGTTGATCTCAACTTGCATGCTACCAAAGATGCATAGGATAAATTGCAAGCGAAAACAATTTAAAAAAACATATTTCATAAAAAAAAATGGCTTGGTTCGGAGAAGATCGGTATATATAAATGAATGACTATAAATAAGTCAACTCCTATAGATCAATATTTGAGAGAACAAGTACTATTCAGATATCAAGTTATAAATGTTGACAATACAGTTCAAGAAATTGAGGATAAGTGATTATGAAACTATTGCTGAATTTGGTAATAAGTTAAGAAACGCTAATAATAAAGTTTTTTTTAACATGGAGAGCAATATTCTAAAAAAGAAGTTGATTCATAAGACATTAATATCTTTACCATCAAAATTTCATGCAAAAGTTCCTACCACTAAAGAATATAGGGATGTATCAAAGATGCGATTAAATGAACTAATGAGATCTTTGCGCACATGTGAGATGAGTGTTGAATTGCAATCAAAGCCCAAAGAGATAGGAATGGCTTTGAAAATTGAAGATGATGACAACAAGGGTTTCAATGATGAAATTAGACATTTGACAAGACAGTTTAACAAACTATTATAGAAAGAAAGATAGAAGAATAAGTAGTTTAACAAGCCCTTCAACAAGAAACCAGGAGTTCAACGAAAGACATTTGAGCAAAGATTTTTAGAAAAAAAAGGTAAATTGAAAGGACTTAAATGCAGAGCACGTAAATTGGTTATATTCAGGCTGATTACGGTAATCTTAATAATAAGATGAAGACCAAGTCTTACAACATGACTCCAAATGATAATGAAGATGATTTGGAATATCTTGATAATGATAGCATTGATAGAGATGATGATGAAGGTCATGTGAGTAATGTTGCATTCAACTTGGCTGTCAAAAAGGGTTCAACTCATGAAAATAGTGATTTTAACTTTAATCTTAATGATGACACTGACAACAAGAAAATGGAGCATGAGAAATTTGTAATGGAATATGAATTATGTATTCAAAATAGCTCAAAGTTGCAAAGTTAAACAAAGAGTTGAAGAAAAAAGTTTAGAGATTTCAACAAGTGAATAGTTCACAATAATAGTAGATGAAAAAACTCCAACAGCAAGTCCAACAAAGCGAAGAAAACTAAAATATCAGTCATCAGAAGTTGGAAAATGGTTAACAATCTATTAAAAGACTGAACTCTGAAAAAGCAAAGTTGGATGAAATTTTTTCCTTCAAAAGATATTCTTATGACAAAATTGGACTTGGCTATAATAAGTTAGAAAAGGTTGTTGTCGAAAAATAAACTTTGACAATGGCTAAAAAAAAGAGATAACTGAGAAAATTCAAACTGACTAAGAAACCTCCTATTTTTTTTTTCACTATCATTCTTTTGTAGGTCATAGGTAGAGGAAATGTTTGAAGAGGTTTAAAGACCTTCAATATGGCCAGAAGGCTATCAAATCTAAGTTTAACAAAACCAATAAAACACCAAAGGTGAAACGTATATGGATAAAAAAGGAATATCACAAGTCAAATGTAATACATATTTCTATGAATGTTCTTATAATATTTGGTATCTTGATAGTAGCTATTCTAAGCACACAATAGGTGCAGTCCATAGAATGCTGAAGTTGCGTAAGATTGTCAAAACTATTTGTGGTGTATGTTAAAGTGGCAATAAGATCAAATACTTACAAAAGCAAGAACAACAAAAAAATAACTTTAATAATGCTTATTGGCAATATTCCGCAGCAACTTGAAATTATAACAAAGTCAAATCAACTTAACACTCAAGTTGGTGTTTGCTGCTCTCCTTGACTAACAATAACGGTTTGGCCTTCTTTGCTTCAAAAAAAAGGGGGGGGAGAGCAATGCTATAAATGAAAGGATGCAAGATGCACAAGGACAATATTTTACTTAGATGGAGCTGGTACTCAGGGGGAGTTTTGTTATCTATGGTCATTGTTGTATCTTATATTAAAGACTCTATTGCATGTTGAAGAACTCTTGATGACTATGACGATGCCTTGCTAAATATGAGTTTTGCATCAAACAATGCCAAAAGGAAAGATTGTTACAGAAATTACTAATTGTATAATTGGCAATATTTGAGCAAAACAAATTGAAGTTTGACTAGGAAAGTGAAACCCAAAAGTTACTAAAAAATATAATCCTTATGGGATTAAGCAGAGGAATTGGGGTTAAATTAGGAAACAAATCCCAAAAGATCTAGAAAAAGATCTAACAGAATTTATTCGAAAGCTATGTGAAGATTATGCTATGAAGTTATGGAATAATTCTTGGTTTGAACTATGAAGATATGGAAGATCTTGATGAGTATTTTTTAGTACAATCCTAATTCAACAAGAAAACAAAGTGCTCTATTGCAGGCTCCTATATAAAAAAGCCCATGGAACCTTAATAAATGAGGTGAGAAGAGTCTAAAAGATTTATTCAGAAAAAGGGCAAAGTAATAGAGAGGATTTTCATAAATATATTTTGAGAATATTAACGCATACACGTTCGAAAAGATTTTCAAGTATTCTTTGTCAAAGTATGCTTCAATGGTTGAAGCAGACTGTTTCAACAATCATTACCTTCTTGAAGGGTTTGTATAATTCTTCTTCAAATTAAATATATATATATATATATATATATATATATATATATTTGTGAAAAAGGCTCCTTAGAGTCAAATGAAGGCCCATTGAATTGCAACAACGAAGATTAAAGGGAGTTTAATTGAAATAGTTAGGTCTAACAAAATCTTCACAGAGTTTGACAGAGAACACTGGTATGGTGTTCTGTTAAACATAAGCTTGTTGATAGTCGAACAACATTACCAATTTACTGTATTTGTTAAACTTTTTATTTTACAATCTGTCAAACTAACGTAACTAAAATAAGAAAGTTTAACAAAACTATAGAAGATTAACAAATCAAACCACACATAAATAATTACCTTATTCAAAACCATTTTTAATATCACAAATTATGGATTTATTTTGTTGTATGTGTATATCAATGGTATGTACTTTAATTTGTAAATCTTAAATTGTCATTTTTTTTCTAAGATTTAAATTTGTTTTAGTCAAATAATTGTATAATTATAGACAAATAACATATTATTTGATAGATCTGAATCTTAAAAAAAAAATAAAATGAAATCCAACAAGTAGAGTAGTTATCACTAACTTATAGAATCCAAGATTCTTTCAATGGTCATTGTGGAATCCATGACACCTACCATTAAATTGAAATTTAGTAGTCAGTATATAATTATCTTGCACATATATATGATCATGGAAGACCACACTTTATATGGGGGACAAAGCCAAAGCAAAATGATTCAACTATTCAAGACATTCATCACGAACAGTGGCTATAGGAGATGAGATGTCCATTATCTTTGGGCAACAAACATGATGTTGGTGTAATTGTTGTCCTTCTCCACTTCTTTTAGTACTTCAAAATTGCCTTATTTCAACTATCAAAAAGGTCAAAAGAAGTATGAATATTCAAATAAACTTGATGTAGCAATTTATCATCATTCTTATTTAGACCATTCTATTTATGTGTCAAATCATACTTATGAGTCAGATTTGACCAACTTTAAACTTAATTTCATTTTAAAATGCACATGATGGACTTGAATTTGTTCAAAAAACTTATGAATATAGAGTTCGAATTTGGTCTAAATGCAAAATATGAGCTTCAATCTGACCAAGTTTTATTTGAAGATAAATTTTATTTGAAGTTTTTAATATAAAAATAGATACTTTTATTTGAAATGGTTTTGTAGGAGACAATGCAGAAAGAGGTGGTATTATATTTGATATGAAAATAAATACTTCACAACACATCTTCAAAATATATAAAATATAATTATTCATTTTTTTTTTACTTTCTCTTAGCATTTGTAAGGTATATAATAAAATTACTATGCTTAAAACAGATTTTTAAATTAATATCAAAAGAATGTCAATCATATAACAAAGTGGTGCTATTGTCTCTATTCTGGGGTCGGTGCAAACAAATCAAACATAATTTGTAGATGATAATATTTTTTATCCTTATATACAATATTGGTTTTAAAAAAACAAAGACTTAAAAATTTAAGTTATCCATTTCCTTCCACCCTAAAAAATAGACCACTCCCATTTGGAAACCCCCGGTCCTGAGTGCCCAATGACACTAAGGAGAGTAGACCTACAAGTCTACAATTCAATAGGGATGAACTTGAATTGGATTTTTTTTTTTTTTTAAGATCGGGCTTTAGGCATGTTTTGACGGAAAATAAATTTAATGTAAATAAATTTTATTGTAAAATATTGATAATTCTATTATTCACTCTAATTAGATCTCTAGGTTAATATTTGAGTTTATAAACTTTTTATAAAATTAAAAATTATACTTATATTTTTTATTAAAAAAGTGAATTAATTCAAATCCAAGTACACGCTAATATACATTTTTTGGGTAAAATACATTTTAGAAGTTGAAATAAAGTTAAGAACAATAACATTTAAAATAAAAATGAAAATTTAAGTGCGTGGAGGTTTTTTTTTTTTTTTTTTGAGAGGAAAATAATCAATTTTATTACATAATATCAGTTGATATAGTCATATAAACAGTATAAGAGATTGAATGTTTTCATGCATTAAAATGTAAGGGTTGACGACTACTAGAAGCCAATTGATGTGTAGGGAAATTTCTAACTCTCCAGACAAAAGAAATATTCATGTGTAGATGAGAATCTAAAGCTTTCTATATCTAAAAAAACAAATAACCAAATTCGATAAGTTCTCCTAAGAGTTTTTGTACAAGTGTCTGACAATCATTTTCTATTATCACTTTATCAAACTACTTAACCAAAAATAACTAAAGGTCCTCAATAAAAGTTAAGATTTTCGCATGTAATACTGACGTAGCATGATGGAGCTGTTTGGACTTAGCCGCTACAACTAAACATTCATTGTCTCTTGTTATACCCTCCATAGCAACCTTGTCAGGAAACCAGGCTGCATCAATATTGCACTTCAGCCAACCATGTTGTCTAAAGACCATTGTTAGGAATAAGCTTTTCAAAACAAGTTAATCAAGCTAAACAATGTCTAGAATCCCTCAAATGTATACCCATGTACTCATCCACTTAGGCTATGGATCCGAGTGACTATTATCTCTACCTTGGTATGCCTCCCCTCAGCCAATAAAGTATTCCTTACGCTACAAAAGAATGATATATTGGTGACAAAACTTTAGTTAAGAAAAAATTTTGTCGCCAAAAGTATCCTTTATGTGGAAAATTTTTCTTCAACGTCAAAAACTTTTTGTCATTATTGATTAAGACCTTCAGCGATAAATTTTTTATTTTCTAGCTAAAAGTGATGGCCTTAGCTAGGAAGTAAATGTATTAGTGAAGAAAATTTAAATTTACTTACTAATGATAATACATCATCAGCGATGAAAATCATTTATTAGCTAATTTTTCCTCGCTAATAATGTATCATCGTGACGAAAAATTATTTTCTAACTAAAAATATTAACTTCTATTACTATTAACTATACTTTTAGTGACAAAATTTGTATTTTCTAACTAATACTTGTCTTTAAATTTTTTAATATTTATAACATAGCCTCAAAAATTTGTAAATTGGTCTTTAAATTTTGTATAATTACAAAATAACCTCAAAAAATTATAAATTGGTCCCTAAATTTTAAAATATTTATAAATATAACCTTAAAAAATTTATAAAGTGGACTCTAAATTTTAAAATATATAAAATATGGCCCCAAATTTTACAAATTACTCTTTAAATTTTGTAAAATTATAAAATGATAACCAAAAAATTATAAATTGATCATTAAATTTTAGAATATTTAAATTATATTCCCCAAAATTCTACAAATTAGTTCCTAAATTTTTAAATAATTATAAATGCATTAAATTTTGGGTTGATTTATAGAAATTAAGCTAGATTATACAGCATAACATATCTGATTACCTTCAAATTTGGTTATAATACATTTTTTTTTATCAAATTAAATAAATCTAATGATTGGATCGTTAATTTAATGTACCTATCTTTCTAAATGTGTTAGGTTTCTTGTATTTTTATTGAGATTATACTAGATTGTTTGGTAAAATATATCTAATTAGCTTTAAATTTGGTCACAATACTTTTTCTTAGTGATTTTATCAAATCTAATGGTTGAATTGCTAAATTGATATTCATATCTTTTCAAATGAGTTAGGTTTCGAGTATTTTTATTAAGATTATATTAGATTTTGTGGAGAAATATATTCAATTATTTTTAAATTTGGTCTCAATACTGTTGTAGTGATTTTATCAAATTTAACGGTTGAATCATTAATTTGATATGCCTATCTTTCTAAATGTGTTAGGTTTTTGAAATTTTTACAGAGATTATGCTAGATTTACGGTAAAACATATCTAATTACCTTTAAATTTAGTCAAAATACTCTTGTTTAGTGATTTTACCAAATCTAACGATTGAATCATTAATTTGATACGCTTATTTTTCTAAATGTATTAGGTTTTCAGTACCTATATATACATGAATAAGCGCGCGCGCACACACACACACACACACAATATTTACAAAATAACCCCCAAAAATTTGCAATTTCATCCCTAAATTTTTGAATATTTATTGCATGACCATAAAAAAATTAGACTGGTCACTAAATTTTTAAATATTTATAATATGACCTCCAAAACTTTTTACAATTATTTCCTAATATATATGTGTGTATATATAAGTATATATGCATATATACATATATATATATATATATTTTTTTAAATAGGTAATAAATAAATTTATTACTATTTAAATTTATCTAGTTGTGCATAGATATCTAAATTATCACATATTATTGAACAATATGTATTGATAGTAAATTTGTATGATTATTTATGTTTTATTATGTGTGTGTGTGTGTATAAATATATATATATATATATATATATATATATATATGTGTGTGTGTGTGTGTGTGTGTGTGTGTGTGTGTATACTTATACTTGTGTATAGATTCTAAATTATCGCATATTATTTAATAATATGTATTGATAGTAAATTTATATTATTATTTTTATTTTATTATATATATGTGTATGTGTGTGTGTAGAAAATATTTGTAAAAATTATAATGTATGAGTTTTTTTTCTAATTGATATTTAAATATATATATATATATATATATAATTACTTAATAAAATTGATGACATAATTTACTAGAAATGATGACATAATTAACAGCATATAGACTTTTAAAATTATATAAATATACAAAATAACTTATTATATTGAATAATTTTTTTCATAGTAAACTTAATATGATTATTATATTTTGTTATAATACTATTTTTTTAAAAAAAATTAAAATAAAACTTTACAAATAGTTTAAGTAAAAAAAAAATATGACCAAACATGAAGTTTGACCCAGTGGTTGAGTGAGTGCATTGCGCTCCCACCGAACCAGGGTTCGAATATCACATCTCGCAACTTAATTGAGGCGGTACAATCAGGTGTAGTGGGTTCACGTGGACCAAGCAATTAGAAAGCAATAAGAAAGCAGTACAGCATGTAAAAGCTTTTGGCGAAGAAACATTCCTTACCTTTGGCGAGAAAATATTTGATCGTCAATGTAAAGATTTTTCTTGCCATTGACCCCTTTTGGTGACAATGAAATTTTTTATACTGGTTGTCACAAAATATAATATATTTTCTCACTATCATATTTAATTTTTTAAATAATATTATATTTGCAGTGACGAAATTTTAGCGACAAAACTTTTTTATCCCTAAAAATCATAATTAGCGACAAAACTAAACCTTTGGCAACAAAATATTTTTACATTTAGTTAGGAAATTTTTCTTACCAAAAAGTTTAGGCTTTAGATAGGACTCTTTGGAGACAAAATCAGGCTTTGGCGATGGCGCCTCACCAAGAAAGCAGCGAGGAAGTGAATTTTGTCGCTGAAAGGCTTTATTTAGAAAGTTTTGGCCTTTAGTTAGGAAACTTTTTTGTCACGGAAGGCTTTTTTTTTTTAGTGTTATATACCAAATGTACTAAACAGTAGTTGTAAAAAGTGCAAATGGAAGTTGGGTGCTTCTCTCTATAACCCAAGCTAATATTTCCTTGAATTAGAGCATCTCATAATTATATGTTGAAGATCGTGAGCAATATCCATTTGATCCCAAACCCACTTAGCAAAATGACAAAGAAATAAGGTATGCACATTGTCTCAAATTCAGCACCACATAAAGTATAGAGTCGAGAAAATTTAGGAATTCGTGAGTAGATATTACTTGAGGTATGCAAGATTTCCCAGTACACCTTCTACAAGAAATTTCTTATTTTAGGTTGTACTGACAAATACCAGAGAGAATACCAAAACTTATCTTCAATGATAGAAAAAGAACATGATGTTCCATCTAAGCCTCTGCACATGAAATCTGTTAGGTTTTTGTTGTACATTCCTAATTTGATTAGGACAAAGTGATTTGATTGAAAAAAATATTCCTAATATATTTAAAATTAGGAAGTTACTATTATCTTATAAATATTAGAATCAGAAAATTACTCTTACTACATCACATGTTAATTAGGAGTTTTATAATTTAGTACATATATATAGGAAGTCATAAGCTTTCTACGGTATTCTAATTTGTTTTGGTGTATCTCGTGTTATGTGGCGTATGGTTGTAGGTTAGATGAGTGTATGAGTGATGTAAGATAGGGTTTGGGTAATACGTTGTGTAAGTCTCTCGGTGGCTCTTAATAAAGTATTTTGTCATCTTCACCATGGACGTATGCTTAGTTAAATAAGCCGAACCATGTAAATTCTTTTATACCTTATTTTATTCTTCATATTTTTTTTTTATTCTCGTTATCTATTTCGGTTAAGATTTTACCAACAAGGAGTATCAGAGTCTGATTTCGAATTTTTAGGGTGTTGGGGTTTTGAGATGGTGAAAATCGATGAGAAGAATTGTTTAGATGATAGAAGATGGAGAAACACTAATATCTCTTGGGATAGACATATTGATCAATATGTGCTTTATTAACAAGGTTATGTCTAGAGAGAAGTCGTTAGACACTAATAAAATTATCATACAATTGTACACTCTACATGAACTGGATAGGTTTTGAATCAAAAGTATCCGATGGTGAATCTGAGGCAGATAGATCCAGGTTACATAATCAGAGGAAAGAACAAATAGTTGCAGTTGTCATGAATGACCTTGTACTCTTTGGAAAAGGAAAGATAAGGATTTGTAGTGGCGATACGATGACATTGGCATATGTGAAGATATCCTCACAATCTTCGAGCATATGGATACTTCTTCTCAGGTAAATTTTAGATTTCGAATTTTGACTTCAAGAGATTAATTAGTTTTAATTTGAAAGTAAGTATTTTTTGTTATTTGTGATGGTTGCACTTATGGTGTATCGGAGTGTTACGAAAATGGGTTCTTGGAGTGGAATGCACTTTGGGTGGTGTGACAGATGTCCTAAAGAGACGTGGAATCTAATTTCTTTGAGCTAGTAGGATTCCAATGATTGTGGTTTTAAGTGAGATAGAGTCCTAAATTCACACATTGCTAGAATATCCCAGTGTAACGAGAAAAGTATGAGCAACAGTATTTATCTGTAAGGAAAGAAGTACCTTAACAACCTAGAAGGGAGTACACAATGACTTTCAGGGGGCAGATGATAGTGTGAGGAAAAATCCTACAAAGGCGAGAAAAGATCAAGGCTTTCTCGTACGAGTCAACAATTGTGTTTAAACTCGGGGACAGCTACATATTTATTGATCAAGTTGAATTAGGAATAATTAAGATATTAGAATTATGCTGATTGACGTATGTAGTTGGACACCAATAAAATTTTAGTAGTTGTGAAGATCAATGAAGTCAAGAGGATTGCGATTTTGATATTGCTGCATGTCCTGGAGGCTGGCAAAGGCGGAATAGAAGCCAAGGTAGAGATTGTTGGGTTTTTGTCTTGCATTACTAATTTAATTAGGACAAAATATTTTGATTAAAAAATGTATTCCTAATGTATTTAGAATTATGAAGTTACTATTGTCTTATGAATATTAGAATTAGAAAATTACTCTTACTATATCACATGTTAATTAGAAATCTTATGATTTAGTACATATATATAGGTGAAATCATAAACTTTCTAGGATGTCTTGGTTTGTTATGGTGTATCTAGTGTTATAGGGCGGATAGATGTAGGGTAGATGAGTGTATAAGTGGTACAAGATAAGGTTTGGGTAATACTTTATGTAAATGTCATAGTGGCTATTAATAAAGTATTTCGCGATCTTCACTATGGATATAGGTTTGGTTAAATAAGCCGAACCACATAAATTCTTTTGTACCTTATTTTATTCTTCATGTTTTTTTTATTCTCATTATCTATCTCGGTTAAGATTTTTCCAACAAAATCCATCACAGTGTTATAGTCAGATTTAACAAAGTACATCATATTTCATGAGTAGTGCCAAATAATCTTATCATTTGGCTAGGCCAAGTTGAGAGGAATATTCTTAATGACTTCTACTTTATATGGATGAAAGAGAGCATGCAAGCGATCCTCTCACCAACAGCCTTGGTTAAGGTCAATAACATCAGATACTAGGTGTTCATAAGTGTTTTTTTTTTTTTTTTTTTTTGGGACAGACAAAAGTCATTTTATAATGGAAACCATTTGTCAGCTCAATTTTCCACAGATAACCCATTACCATTATTCCATTTGAGACCAATGTCTAAAAGGTTACGCCTTCTAGGATTCTACGCCAAATATAAGAAGGTCTTGAGTCAACAGAAGCATGCATAAAGGTAGCACAAGGGTAGTATTTAGCCTTAGGAGCACTAGCAAGTAGATAATTAAGATTAGACAATAGGTCCTAGCCTGTGTTGCTAGAAGAGTAAGGTTAAAGTCATCCATATTCCTAAAGCCTATTTTTCCCATGGCTTTAGGTTTACAAAGATCATCCCATAATTTCTAGCAAATTTTCCTATGCTTATCATCTCCCCCCACAGAACTGAGAAATCATAGAGGTAATAGCTTTACAAATGCGATCAGGTAGGAGGAAATAAGACATGATTTAAGTAGGAATGGCTTGAACCACACTTTTAATAAGGACCTCCTTACCTAATTGGTACAGAAGTTTTTCTTTCCATCCTTTCAGCTTTTTCCATACTATATCCTTAATAAAGTGAAAAATGCCAACCTTAGACCTACCAACCATAAAAGGAAGCCCTAAATATGTGCCTCCTACCACACCATAGCGTTACATACACTAATCGGTCTAAAATCAGTAATTTGAATTGGACACTTAACCTTAGGAACTAGAGTAACAAAAGTATCATTTAAGAGTGAGATATTCGTACTTGAATTCAAAAAGTCCAAGATAATATGTGCAATGCGCTCCCCAATTATATGCCAATACATTGTAAAAAAAATTAGAAGCATGCCATCCGATCCAAGAGCCTTTGTCTCTTTCATATCTTTAAAGTCACTACCACCTTAGTGTATGTAAAATCTTACGAAAGCCTCTCCACTTTTATAGAGTCTAATTATTTTTAAAGATGTCTTCATCAAACTCTCTAATAGAGCCTTGGGACTGATAAATCCCCTAGAAGTAATCTAGGACTATGTTTTCTAAATCATCTTTGTTTGTACACTCCCTTTCCTGCTTATCTTGCAAGTTGGAGATGAGATTTTGTGCAAGTCGTTGTGATGCCTTCTGATGAAAAAAAACATGGATTACGATCACCTATTTCTAGCTATGCAACTCTACTCCATAATCACCAATACTCTTCTTGTTTCTCAAGTGGATCCTCCACCTCATGATACAGGTCTTTTCCATTTGTCTATTAGGCTTTGAGCTTGCAAGGCATCCAATTTACTTTGGGCTTCTTTAAGTTTCCTTTGAATGAACCCAAAGTTGTTCCTATTCCATCAATGTAGCTATTCTCGAATAGTCCTTATGTTTTCCTTAATTCCATTAGCAATTGATCCCCCTGAAGATGTCCACATATGCCTTAAAAAATTATTGCACTCCTTATGTTGAAGCCAATATAACTTAAAGCACCGTATATTACCCTCCTTTTTTGAATTGCTTATGTAAGTCCCTAGTAAGGTGATAAACAGTGTTAAATCATCAGAATGAACTGATGAAAGCAGAATGCATTTACTATTAGGAAGAGAACAAAGAAACTCAATATTCCTAAGGGCACGATAAAGTCTAGCTTTGACTAATTCCTCTCCCTCCCTGCCGTTACACCAAATAAAGAAGGGCCAATGAAAGCGTAGATCAACCAAGCCACTAACTGAAAGGGCTTGTCTGAAGTTGTCTAGTTGTCGCGAGGTCTTTCGCGTCCTGTTTTTCTTTCTAGTATAGAATCTCATTGAAGTCACCTGCACATAACCAAGGAAGAGAGTTACTATCACACAAACATCTAAGAAAAGTCTAGGAGAAAGGCCTTTTTTTTTTTTTATCTTAATCTGGGTGTCCATAAAATCTAGTGAAAAACAAATATTAGTGATATCATTTATTTGAATATCTGTATGACTTGTAGAATAACTAAGTAACCGTAAAATCATCTGACCATAGTAGGGCAAGCCACCATCTAAACTCACACAATCCACATAAAAACCATTACGAAAATCCAACTTTATTCTTAATCATTAAGATAGTATATCAGTTAAATACCTGAATCATAATTAAATAGCACCAGAATTCAATTCTTTGAGCGTCAAAAGAAAATAAAATAGGAGTTACTCATAATTTAGGAATGCTAGTAGTAGATTCCTAGTGCAAAAGACCAAAAAGAAAAATAGAGGTTTTTAGACCCAAGCTCAAATTGTAGCTCATTGATAAAATTCTATCAAAGCATGAGTTTTTTTTTTTTTTTTCAAAGATTGGTAGTCATTTTACATATGCTGGTGGATGGGAAAGGAAAAAATGTTCATTCACAATTAGGGGTGTTTATTCGATTTTTCGATTCGTTTTCAATTTTAAAATTCGATTTTTGGTTCAATTTTATGAAATTTAGACAAAATCTAACCGAATCAAAATTTTTATAAAATTGAATAAAACTGAATTGAAATTTAATCAGACCAAACTGAAATACTAAAAATCATAATATATATCAATAAATTATTATTAATTATATATATTTAATTAAAAATATAATTTCAATTTTTAATTTTTATTTAAAAAACTAAAAATCAAATCAAATTTTTATATAAATTTTAAAATCAAATCAAATCAAATTTCATAAAAAACGAACTGAGTTGAAAATTTTAATTTCGATCCGATTTAAACCAAGTACTGCCATATTCACAATGGAATTACTTAGTAGGATTAGCGTTAGGCTGGCCAAATTAATGGAAAGCCACTGGGCCACGGACATCTGTGGGATGGTTTGAATTGGGCCCAAGAAACACTACAGAAAACCCAATTCAATGCTCCATGAATGCGTAGAAGAAACTCACTAATAACGTTCAAACATTGGAAACCGGGGAGAGTCAGAGCTCTAAGAAGTGAAGATGTTAAGGCTGAAGAGACTCAGTTCAGCAGCGCCTGCAATTCTGAATTCAAGATGCATATTGAAACCAGAATTTAAATTATGCTCTGTGATGCCTTCAAAGAATCCATCCCAATGGACTTCCAATCGTTTCATTGACTTCCACCAGGTCGGTCCAAATTCCCTTTGTTTGGCTGCTTGGGAAATGCTTGAGATTTTGGAAAAACGAATAATATAATTCTTAATTTATCGATTATTTAGTTAATTCTGGATGTTTGAGCTAAGAAAATATAGAAAGAATCTCTCTGCTGAGACTTGAAATCAATGGGATGAAAATTTAATGTAGCAATTTTCGCATTGCTGTTCTTAGTGGAGTTGAGGGATTAATTTGGTTTCTTTGTGCGTGATCTAATATAAAGAACTGTTCTTTTTTCTGTTTACTAATAACCCGTTTTTTTTGCAGCTTGGGAACAAGGCTGCAATTGAGAAAGAGCGTGCTAGGCTGTAAGTTTTTCAATATTTAGCGTTAGTCCTATCTTCCGAACAAGTTCTTGAAAAGCCTTTTATAGGCCAAGTATGGATTGTCTAATATTTTCTTGTGTAACATGTGATTTAGGGCAGTGCAGATGAGTTAAACAGGGGTTATTTTGCTGACATACAGGAGATGAAACAACATGGTGGCAAGGTAAAAATATGTGGTAGTTTAGATACTACACGCAGAGTAATTATTGGGTCCAATATAAGTCTGTTGTTATGCTTTAAATTATTGTGTTTTGATGATATCTGAGCTTGATTTGTAATTATGAATTGAGAAATGTCACTGTTATGTAGATTGCAACGGCAAATAAGATTATAATTCCAGCAGTGGCAGCTGCGAAGTTTCCTGCATTGGAAGTTAATTACTCCAATGGCTCAAGTCTTAAGCTGCCTATCACATCTGGTGGAAATGAGGCTGGTACTGATAAATTGGATGCTCCCAAGGCATCATTGCTGTGTCTTTCCTTCCGCGCAAACTCACAGGTTAAAAAAATTGTCAATGGTTGTTTTTTTGTGACCAGAATTGATATTTTGTTTAGAATGATATGTCTATTAGATGAGATCAATCACATAAGTTTGATACTTGATTACAACATTTCGCGTATGCTTATTCCCAAAATGTGGAACAACTGCATGAAAAATACCCCAGAAAAGGTGCCAAAATCATGTTCCATCAAAAGGAAATAAGAATTGTATGTACACAGAACCTAATCAAGTATTTATCGGCTAGGTATTAGAAACTCGAGCACTATTTGATGGCTCATATAAAGAATATGTGTATTGCCCAAGAGAACCTGTGGCATCCATTTATCAAAAGCAATGTGAACATATATAGCAAAATCATGTAAAGAGATCAGTAAAAAAGACCTTACTTGATGGTCTGAATAGTTGAACCTCAGTGTCTCGGATTTATTTTTGATTTTTCTTTGTCAAGTGCTTATTCCCCTATAAACTTGGCATTTATGGGTGTGAATGCATAGAGCCTTCTTTCAACTCTTCAAATATTAAACTTTTGGGAATCAATTTTCTGAGACAGTTTCTCATGCAGCCCTTATTTGCAACTGCTGACCATCAGTTTGTTATTGGCCTATGGCTGATTTTTTTTTTTTAATTAATAAATAAATTTTATAGCTCCTGCTGCATATTGCAGCTGGTCTAAGAACCTCCAGAAGGATATTAATTCATAGAGTCATTCAACAATTCTTGTTTGTTCAGCAATAATGACTATGCCTAGTTGTAGCGTATTCATTCAACAATTCGGTGGATTAATGTATAGTCATCATCTAGAACATGGAAAATGTTATTTATAAAACCTCCAGAAGGATATTAATTCATAGAGTCATTCAACAATTCTTGTTTGTTCAGCAATAATGACTATGCCTAGTTGTAGTGTATTCATTATAAATAACATTTTCCATGTTCTAGATGATGACTATGCATTAATCCACCGAAATAGTACATTAGCCACTGGAATTTTAATCAAAGTTTCTACCAGTTACTTTCACACTCATAATTGGCTGAAAGAATGTCAGAGGTGATCGGCCTTGAATGGCTTGATTGATTAACTGTTTTTTTGTACTTCTTCATTTAACTAACCTGTTGGAGACCATTTAGGTTCGTTTGGTTAGCATTTAGTTGTTATGTCCATCAACAGGTTTCTCTTTTATTCAGTTTAATATCAAGGTCATCAACTTTGTAGGAGATATGAGTTAGATATTCTGGCAATTTTATTTAAAATGACAGTTTGTCTTCAACATTCAATAACCTTTGTTGTCTCCCTCACGGTCCAGCTGTTTCCTGGTGCTTGTAGGATTATTTATATGGAAAAAAATTTCCAATTATTAACACTTAGGGAACTAAGCATCTGTCCTCACAGATGTGTCTTCACTGAGGTCTCTTCATTGAGATTTACAGAGGAAGTTGTATCCAGTGTCTATAATTATGTATTTTGAGACAATTACTAGGGTGGCATTGGGCATTTATTAGGAATGACTTTAGGCACAAAATTAGAGAAAGTAAAACCCACGTTCTATGTATTTGGCAAAGCAAAGTTGGTTTTTTTGGTTTTATAGGGGCATATAATTGGTTTTCATGTAGAAGTATGTTTAAATTCCTACATTAAACATTACTAATATTTCATACTCCTGATGAAGTTTACTCTACATTTAGTGCAATTTAGATCTGTATGTGTATGACTAGGAGTTCTTTTTGCTTGTTACCTTGTAAATATGATGGAAGAGACTATGCCTTGATGGACATTCCGGACTAGTGATATGAGAGGAAATGAATTTGTGTTTGTAAAGTGAAGCATGAAATTAACCAAATCCTACTAGTCTTCCGTTGATTCTTTTGAATATGGCACTAAAAGATTTTTAGAACTTGTTCTTGGAACTTGTTTATATATGTGCCATTGATCTTTGCATTTTTGTTTTTCCCCGCTTCTTGGTAGGCAATGATTGATTCTTGGACTATGCCATTTGTCAATAAATTCAGCAACTCTGATAAGGTTCAGCTATTTGAGGTATGGCAACATTACATGCATTCAACAAATAAGTTAAAGATTGGGCGTTCAACTTCATTTTCCGATTGTGAACAAAATTTGCTCTCATAATTTTGCTTGCTTGTATGAGAAATTGCTAGCTTTACTATACTATTCTGTTGGTATTGCTAAAAGGTCACTTCAAAATAAACATAGAATGCCTTGACAGTATGGTCTCCTCCATCTTTTTGTTGTTTCAAAATTCTCTTCAAATTAACTGATTGAAGATATGTTTACTCACATTGATTGCCTTATGTGAAGTTGCAGAATGGTGCTTCTAGATTTTGGGATAAAATAGAAATATTCTGTGGAAAACTACCTTAAGTAGCCCCTTTTATATACATGATGGTACTGAAAATTTTTAAACACGCCTTTTTTCATGTGAATGATATTTGCACTAGCGAGGTAAAATGTAGAGAGCTGCACTTAAGTTAGATCCTTTTTTCCTTTTCTATTTAGTTTGGGAGAGAGAGCAAGAGAGATAAAAGAAGAAGGACGAAGACACCTTCAGCTGATCTTTGGGATTAGAAACCTTGGGTGACAAAGGGCTGGAGGTTCAATTTAGTTTCTGTGATCTGCAAGAGAATGTTTGCCTTTGGCAAGAAGAGTCATAAAAGAGATCAGAAGGGTGAAATGCTGACACCTGTAAATCTTAGAAAATACGTCTAAATTTGAACTCATATCCTCCCATTTTAAGTTTCAATGATATTTGGAAGCTAAATGGTAGTCACCGTTATACTGGTGCACTAAAAATACTGCCATGCACAGGTATCCTTTATAGACTCGTGGCTACTAACACGTAATCCAATAAAGAAGCTACTACTTCGAATAATGAGGAAATCTAACACCGGAGATAGGAAGGATGAACTGCAGAGGCAAATTGTTTATTCATTTGGTGACCATTACTATTTCAGAAAGGAGCTCAAAATATTAAACCTTCTGACAGGGTATGAATATTTGCCATTTTCCTTTGGTTGCACCCCTTTCCTCTCCCTTCATTTTCCATCATGATCATTGTATTGAGGTTAGTGATGATTGACATTTTCATTTATAGGTACATTTTCTTGCTTGACAAGTTTGGTAGAATTCGGTGGCAAGGTTTTGGATTGGCAACAGAAGAAGAGCTGTTTTCACTTTTGTCCTGCACATCCCTTCTCCTGGAAGAGGAATGATGGTGTAGATTGTAATGCAAGCTTGAAGGGTGAAACGAGCTTTTTGTTGTGTTTTTAATTTACACAAGTGTTTAGTATTAATATTTTTTTTATAGTTCAGTCTTCTGATATATTCAATAGGAGATCACAAACTTAGTCCAATCATGACCCAGATGAGTAAGCTGGGTTGGTCTTTTTTAGGTAGTTCAGGCTCCAGCAAAATTGCTAAACAAGTCTATGTATGAGATGATATTATTTATTGTGTGGGACATTAATGATAATGTAGCCTGATTCATTTGTTGGACTTTTTGTAAATAGTTTTCTATGGTCAAATTACTGAGGATATTTTTCAATTTTTTCCTCCATTTTTGGGGGCGAAAACACAGATTTTTGAAGGGTCAGGTTTTCTTTAAATTTTTGTTAATATTAATTTTTTAATCGGGTAGGTAAAAGAAAATAAGCAATTATCTTTTTTTTTTTTCTTATTTCATGTTAGAGATTCAAAGTTAAAGTATTATGGTTCACAATATAGTATTTTATGCAAGAAGAATTTGAAAATAAAAGAAAATGACTTGATTTGAACACTAACAAAATTGAACTAAGAACACCATGATCTAGCATAATAAACCATCATGAATTTGCAGCTACAAGAATCAAATAATAACAAAATAAAATCACATACAATCTTACAAAGAACCCTTGTACATTACCCTTACTCTCCTCTAATTTGGTCATTATATTCAGATAACTGCCTCTCACTAGAAAGCCTATAGGTTTCACAGTTTTCGTGATTGATTCTAATCCTTTTAGCCCAGCACACTTTTGCTTGCTGATGCCAAGATTTCAGATCCGCCAATTTCTCATCCAAGCGTTTCAATATCAATTCAGATGCCCGAATTGGCTGTTCGTGCAGCAATTGCTCCACCACCACCTCATCATAACATCGACAATCGTCTTCAACACAGCCAGAAGAGTATAAATGTTTTATAAGCCTCAAATCTGAAGCTTTATAGAAGTCTTCAGCACCATATTTCTTACTTACAATCTCTTCCTTCTTTTCCAAGCATCTAATTGCAGCTTTTCTGGTTGACTCGAAACGATGGAGGGTCATGTCTGCGGTATACATCTCATCTTCGCAATCGAACAGATCTTTTTGATATGGGTTATGCTTCCTCTTCTTCGTTTCTTGATCTTGACATGGCTTCTCCTCTGTCTCTTTCGCGACAATATCCATATCCGTTTCCTCTTTCTTGTCAAACCTTGCTTCTATTATATCTACTAAATGTCTTGAAAACTCAACATGCAATTCAGGGTTGTCGCTGAAAGTAATAAAAGCATCCTCGTTCAAGCGATCAGTGTCTTTATGGGCTGCATATCTGCACAATGCCTCAAGAAACTCCCTATACTTGTGATCCTTCCCTAATTTCTTCCTCACAATATTCAAAAAGTCGATGCTTTCTGATCTTTTCTGTCGCCAGGAAATCTCAGCATCCTTGATTGCATCTTCAACCCTTGAAGGACGGCGCTTCTGTTGAGCTCCTCTCAGGGAACTGCCTTTGACAGGTGAGGCCTTTGTTCCTGTTCCCATCGACGAACTTCTCCCAGATTCATTGTCGTCAGCAACTCCATCGGAAAGGGGCAGCGGCGGCCTTGGTAAGCAAGCACAATCATGTGGGTAGAATTTATGGAACCCCAGAATCAAATCATTGTGCCCTCTAAACAGAGCATGCACTTCCGATGATAAAGTCTTCGCATCAAGGGAATTATTGCGGTAAAGCTTCATCCAAAACATCAAATTTCGGAATGTTTGGGTTTCAACGCTGAACCTTTGCATCACTAGTCTGGCATAGTCTCTGGCATTCTCCATCATCTCCATCTCCATGATTTCTGATTTTGGTGTTAGACTTTGATTGGAACCGTGAGCTATATATAGAGGGGGAGGACTCCAAATTCTAGTGGGATTATGGCCATAAGCGTTGCAGCCATCTCCTAATTCTAAAAGAAAATGGATTTCCGACAATTATTGTTCCGCAGCTGGAGACAGCAAAAGGGGGAAGACTTCGGAAACAGATTGGAATAACAAACTATGGTTGCCAATTTAAGAGGATTTGGAAACTTAACTTTTCCCTGCTCCGCTTTCCCGCCCACAATCTTTCCTTTTTGTTTTTCTTTTGTTCTTCAATTCAGCAAAAAAAAAAAAGAAAATTATAATAAATCTATGTTACCAAAATCTCACAACTACACAGGTGATTGGACCGGGTTTAAAGTCCAACTGGCCCACGGCCGTCTTCTTCCACAATTTTATTTAACAAAGGCCCAACCAACCCAATCACCCAACAGCATTTATCTCAATTTACTACTTTGTTTTTGGCAATCGAAGAGTAAATTTCAACTAGGGTAAAAAGACAATTTTTTTTTTCTTTTGGGGTGGTTGGGTGGGTGTCTGGGGGGGGGGGGGCTAGAAATAAAAATATGAGAAGAAATTCACTTGTTTTATTTCTTTTTTTTTTCAAATATTAGTTGGTTTTTAGTTTTTATTTTTACAAAGATCCTACACTAAGAACGAAAATATGATAAAAGTAACAAATGTAGAACTTAAAACTCATTAATTTAGTAGAAAGAATTATATGAAATGAATTGTTTTTTTTTTTAACTCTATACATTTTAATTATAAATAGCAATAATTTATTTAAAGAGAACTTATTTTGTAACTTTTTAAATAATTTTTTATTTTTAAATAAAAATAATTTTAATGTAAACAAAATTTTATTTATAAAAAATTAACAACTTTATTATTTCACGATTGATAATTGAAATTGTAATTTTTTATAAAATTTAAAAATTAAATATAATCTCAATTCGACTACATCCTTAATTATTTTTTTCTTTTTTATTTTTATTCTAAAATAATTTCTTGTTGACTAAAACGTGAAAGTATGGTTTACATGTTCATTACACAAGCATTTCACATGCTTTGTCGGATGAGTGTCTTTTGTAAGACAAAATAACAATTTTAAGTACTTAACAATAATCAAACAAAGTTCCTTACAAGTTGCCTCATTACATGCTTCGTCGGTCCAAAAATGGGTATTGCATGAAACAGAAACCTTAACCATTTGGTACTTGTTGACGGTGTTCATGTTGTCTTTGTTCCAAACAATCATGATTCTCTTTTCTTTTCTTTTCTTTTTAAATTACGAAATTCATTATCTAAGCCAAAGTACAAATCGATCTAACGCAAAAAAGACTTTAAAAAAATAAAAATCAAATAGCCTAATAGGAAAAATAACAAAAGTCGTTTTTCATTGAAGATTGTACAAATTTTTTTAGGGCCAGTTTGACATAATATTTATCAAACATGATTTTCATCAATTCTACTTTTAATCATGACGGAACAAGAACTTTTATTTTAGGAGGATGATAATTTATAATTTTAATATTAACTTAATAAATACGAAAATAAATTTATTTTTTATATATAATTAATATTCAATTTATTACTCTATATTTTAAAATGATAACTCTAAAAACAAAATAAAACAAATATTAAAAAAAAAACTTTCTACTTATAACATATCATTTGATTATCCTAAAATATCTACTCTTTTTATTTTGGAATAAGAGCTACAATGCTTTCATGTTGGTTGCCTTAGGGGATGGGTTGCGTGCAATGGAATTCTAAATTGTACTCTTTCACCTTTTTTATAATTAAAATCATCTATATATAATAAAATTAGTATTAAAACTTTTAGTAATATATTTCTCAATATATGTACTAAAGAACCTACAAGAAAATTATCTCACATTTTATTCCTCAATCTACTCTTGATAATTTGTTTAGATAAAAAAAATAACTACAATTTCTAAAATTACAAGAAAGAAATCTTTTATAAATAAAAGTTCATTATACATTTTATATTATCTAGTTTATGAAGAAAAAAATATGAATTCTTAGGCTTTATATTAGGACTGGGTCACTAAATAAAAGGATTTTTATTAAAAAAAGCATTTGTACTCGAACAAATATTGAAAAATAAGGAACATAAAAAATCCTAAATACAATTCTAATGCTATTGTTTTATATTTAATACGAAGAAATCAGTTCAAATTTCAATATGAACTCTAAAACGTAAATAATATAATATAATATAATTATTCTTTAAAATTAAGACATTTTTCAATCTCAACTTTAAATAAGAATCAATCAATAATGTAAATAAAAAAATTATTTACAAAATCATTCATATAAATAAAAAAATAATACTAAGAAAGAAAGAAACTAATATATAAAATAAAATAAAGAAGAAAAAAATATATAAAAGAAAAGAAAAAAGACTCATTAAAATACCTACGAGTATTTAATGGTAGCTGGTGTCCTCTTCAATAAAAAATAAAGAGAGATAAATTTTAAATTGAAAGAAATGAATTAATAAAAAAAAGAAAAAAAGAAATAGTATTTGTTAAAAGTACAGATAAAAGAAAGTCATTTAAGAGAGTGGTAATCTTTTAAAAGTATAGATAATATATAGTAATCTTGAATTTGATTTTTTTTTAATAAAGAAAACTTTTTGAAAACTTTTATTGTTAAAATATTTTAGGGCGAACTCAAATATTAGGAGGGAAAAAAATTTATGGCAACATAATATAGGGAAAGAATTCAAAATCTTGGGCCCCACTTAATTCCGTTCGATGCTTTTAATAATTGTAGTTTTGCATTTAAATGTCAATTGTAAAAATCAAATTTTATAGCCAAACGTGATAATTCATACGATTGGCTACTATTTTACAAATTTTGATTTTGAGTTACAAAATATTAAAAGTACTCAACCCTAAGTTTTATTATGTATATGAATTATTCTCATATATAGTATCATTTATTATTTATGCCACTAGGATTGCAAGACTGATCAATGCCTCAATTAATTGATTTATAAAAATGACGGCAATTTTGGAATTTAAATGGAAAAACATGTCTAATATTAAAAATTAGCAATTATAAGTTCAAATTGAAATCAGTGATTATCAAAAATTGAACTATAATAGTTTTTTAAATCATGAAAATATTATGATTGTAAAAATTAAACATTATTGTAATTGTCAAACAAAATCACTCTATATATATATAATAAAAATTACGGAAGACTCATATTATAACAAATAACCATATCTGCAACTCTTATTATGGTCTTTTATTGACACTTAGGGTGTTGAATTTAAATAAATATTTTTAAATATATATAAAAGGCGATTGATTTATATAAAAGTTATCTAATAAATGAACTCTTAATAGACTTTTAAAATATCGTGAATAAATAAAATTTAACATTAATAATTTTTTAAAAAATATAAAGTAATAATTAAAAATTATTTATTGACATATTTTATTTTATATCCCTCTATGTAACGTACGGCTATCAAATTAGTTAGCTACAAAATATTAAAAACAAAAAGGATTTTAGCTGCAAATTTTCCAGGAAGACTCGAAGAGGTAAACGAACGCTTTTTCCTTTCTTTGGTGGTTTTGACTATTTGTTCTCGTGTTTCATTGACTTTCGCCTCCGCTTTATTTTACCAAAGGGACGCTTTCACATGTATTTCAAGCGTAAAAGATACCAATATATTTTCTGAATTATGAATTAGGTCAACTACCACCTGTGGCCGGCGGCTAACAACTCCTCACCGGGTGAATTTCCGATATATCCTTCCCCTAAAGACACTCAAGTCACTAGAAAGCTAAACCTAGAAGAAAAGTGATCTCAAATAATCAAATTTCTATTGTTATCAATAGACCAAAAAATATATATATAAATGCATATTTACGTAACTTGGAAGATAAGAGGCTTAGGATATTATTTTTGCACTATAAACAATGTATGTTATTGGTAGATTCTGATCCCATCACAGTAAAAGTTAGAGATAAAATCAAGACTCTATCTATGTCATATGTAGACATGAAAGAAACAATTAAAAATTTAGAACCAAAACTTTTAGGCTAAATTACCATTTCTTTAAGGATAGAACAAAAATATTTAGCGACATATGAAACTATATATTAGAGAATATAGTTATAAGAATTTATTATTTATCACTATTATTAATGATTAAAAATTATTTTATCATTATTGTATCTATTATTATCAAAATACTTATTATCTTATCAATGTTAACACTATCAAATTTTATCAATTACGAAAGGTACTGAATAAATACTAAAATATAAAGAAAAATTTTAATATCAGATATTGTAAGGGATGAACCCCCACCCATTCTCCTAGTTCGGTTGCTGATTCAATCAATTATTTAAGCCACTTGGCAGGAAACAAGAAGCGGATTGTGAACTCCAAGTGGCATTCTCCAGATTTGTACTCTTTAATGAGACAAATTTCATTTATTGGAGTTTTTTTTTTTTTTTTTTGGTGAACAACATCTAGCTACTACAATGGTTTTCTTTTCTTCTCTCAGAGACAGATTTTTTTTTTTTTTGGGGGGGGGGGGGTGGTCTATAATGAATTGAAATAATGGTTTCCCAAACTCGAAACAGACATCAAAGCCAAATCATACTTGTATACTAGTAGTAGTATATTGTTTGTTTGCTATTTACAGCTGGGGTTAGAAAGAATATAATTAATATTTTTTGGCATGATTCAAATAATTGTATTCTATCTTGTGTCAATGTGTTTGCAATACTTCAGACACTGAAATGACGGGATCTTTAATGACGTCATAATTTCTAAATCTTTTAAATTTGATCGTGTTTTATAGTTTTTTTTTATTTTTTTTAGAATGGAAGGAGGGGGAAGATAAGGGTGTTTTTTACTTAAAGAGAGGTTTTTAAACACTCTCTAAGTCTATATTTGGATGTTTTATTTTGTATTAAATTTTTAATACAAAATAAAACATTTAAATTTGTAAAGAAAAAATATTAAATTATAGTAATAATCATATATATATATATATATATATATATATATAAAGTATAGTAGTCATATATACGAGTTTTAGAGAATATGCATGCTTCACACTTTATATCTTCTCTTAGACTTGCAACTTTGTTTCATGGATAGCATTATCGATGGCAATTGCTGCTATGATAGTTTAAGTTTTTTTATTAAAAAAAAAATCATGAGATTGAACTTATTCAAATTAAAAAACTTTAACATCTATAGAGTTAAGAAAATGATGGAATTATTCTAATTAAAAATTGTAAAGTTGATTTAAAAATTAAAAATCAATTAATATTATAATTAATGAAGTAATAAATTATAAAAATATAATTGAAAAAAATAATAATAACTCCATTATTGATTTCATAAAATAAGTAAAATGGATAGAATCAAAGGAATCATAGAAGTTAAACCGTGTTTGTGCATTTGTTAGGCTGTTACCATTTTCAAGAGAGGAGACAATTTGAATGAATCTATGGAAGTTTCCAAAAGAGTCTACACATGGCTTCAATTTCAATTTCCAAACTAACAAAAAATGTCATCCCATGCCATTGATTTCACTACAAAATAAATTAATGTCGTGACGCATAGGCTACGCGTTTTATAAATTCGTCAAGTTTTTTGACCCCCTTTTATTCAAAGCTTGGGAGGAAAAAAAAAAAAAAATCGTCATGCAGTTGAAACTCTGCAACAGATTTCCCCATAAAAACAAACCCCAAGTACTTCATCTCAAATATAATTATTAGTCAACTTTTTTTTTTAAACATGTAAGGACAGATACATGAACCTTAATTAATACCTCCACAAGTTAAAACTCTTAATTACTCCTTCTATCCTTATTTATCTGTCACATTTAACTACCTCATACAATTTAAGAAAAATTAGTTAATCTCATAAATTCATATAGCTTTATTTATACATTCCAAAAATACCCTTAGCTTTAATGTTCTTCACAACTATTTTCTTACTTTGTTTGCTCAACTCTCTCTAAAGTTATTACACTCTCATTTTTTAAAACTATTTAATATAAGAGTATAGCAGTAGAATTAACATTAATGACACCTAAAATTTTTCAATGTGACAAATAAAAAAGACACTAAAATTTTTTATTTACGACAGATAAATAGAGACGAAAGAAATATCATTTAAATTCTTAATTGTGAAAAAAATGAGGATTTGCATGTTGTTTACTGTAAATGTATATGACTACAATTTTGGGAGTAAGTTCAAATAATAACTTTTTTTTGGGGGGATAGATTGAGGCAGGAAATATGACTTGAACTTTAAATCTATAGCATAATAAGAAAATTTTTAAAATAATTGAGCTAGTCATCTTTTAAACGGAATTATATTACACTCACTCGCAAAAATTCACCCAAAAAAAAATCAAAATAGATTATGATTTTATTTATTAATTAAACCTTTGTATTTTTTGGTTAATTTTCTTAAATGGATTTGTATAACATTTTTTATTTTTTGAGGAATAACTGTTTACTTCTCTAGCTAAATTCAAATTCAAACTCAAAGAATGTTTTGTTTTGTGTTTACATTTCAAGGTTCTTGTTTTGATTCCTTCATAAAAATAAAATAAAAAAAAAGGAAAACGGTTCTTGTTTTTAGAAACAAGCCTTTCTTATTTTCATCGATCGGCAAGACGGCAGCAATGGGGTTTCAGACAGGAGATAAGGTTGTGTACTTAGTACATAAATATATATTATAAATTAATGTTTGAAAAAGCACATTTGTATTCTGTAGTTTTAACTTCAAAACGAAGATTTGTGACCAAAAAAAAGGAAAAAGATTTTGAAAAAGACGCACTCAAATGAACAAATCCCACTAACGGAACAAAGGGGGGAAAAAAGGAGAACCATTTTCTTGATTAGTATGCCCACTATAGACTCAAAGTAACTAACCTATTGTTTCTTCCTTCACGTGGAGATTCAATGAAGAAGAAGATTTTTGTTTTTTTTAAATATAAATTGCATAATAATTTCCCTCCTAGATTGCTTTTTTGTGAAATGAGAATTTACAAAGTAATAGTATTTATTTTTGTAATAAACATAATAATTTAATTAATAATTAGAGTCACAAACCCTTTCCTTAGTGAATGTATAAATAATTAATAATAGGACATTATAGTCCCAAAAAAATAAAAAATATCCCACTATTTTTAGAATTCCAAAGATGCCACAAAAGAAGCTTTGGCTGACAAATACATTACACTTAAATTGCTTCACAGACATATAATTTATTTCCGTCTTATTTGATTAAAGTGAAAGAAGAATAAATTGAACTTTCTTATTTTATTAAATTTACTATTTTATCGATTATATTTATTATTTTAACTATTAAAAAGTAAAAATAAATGACTTATTTTTTTAACTTTCATTTACATCAATCACTCCAAAAGTAAAAAATTTTGAAAAATGTTTGGGTTAAAATGTAATTTTGAAATTTTTAAAAAATAATTTTAAAAAATTTGAAGACGGTTGATCGGTCTGTCCTCTTTCTCCCTTTCATTTTTTCTACCGGAAAAAGAACCGTGAGAACTATGTAAAATCATAGGACTCCAAAGCAAAAGAAAGCAAAAGGAAAAATATGTCTGGCCATTGTTTTTTCTATGAAAAAAAAAAAGACAGACAAAGCAAACAAAACTTGAAATAATGGAGCACTTTGGTTCTCCTAAAGTGCCAAAATGATGTTAGGATTGTGGCTAAACTCTAATGTAGGATATGTCAAGAAGGTTCATGGCATCCTTTAGCATCTCATAAAGCTACTCATGAAAAACTTGGCAATATTATTATTTGAATATCTAATGTGACTACTTTGCACCCAATTTAGGAAAAGGTCACAGCCCTAAAAGTAAAGTGAAATTATTGCAGTGAATGAAAGTTCGTTATGCCTTCCTATATCTTAATCTTTAGCTCAATAATTCTTATGTTTCTATAGGATCCCATTTGGGAATGTTATTTGATTCGTACTCCTACAAGTACAAAACCATAATGTGTAAGATATTCATCAAGATAATAAAAATTTGAAATTATATCTCAAAAAAGAGAACAAATTAGTAATAATAAAATTAAAAGTTTTAGATATGCCCTTTTTCTTATTTTTGGTTTTTTTTTATATAATTAAGTAGAATATTCGAATTGTAATAATATCATAATTTAATTAGTTCAAAGAATTTTTTACTGAAAGATAAATTTTTAAATTCAATTCATATTTTTATCCTAATTATGTATTAAAAATAATATTGAACCATTGAATCCATAGCCAAATTACTCATTCTTGTAGTTTTCAATTTCTCATTTATTTCGCTCATACTAATGTAGACTAAAGATTAAAGAAGTTGATAACTTAAGTGCATATCAACTATACTATGTATTTGATAACTTCAATGTATTCCCCCCACCAAATAAACAAAGACAACCTAAATGTCGGCTCCCTTGAAAAGGTTTATGAAGATTGTATTTTAATTTGCGTTTTTTACAGCATAAGCCGGCTTTGGCAAAGCAATCTCATAATATATTTAAACAGAGATCCCAAATTGGACTTTTTCTCTGTCATTTTAGAGAATAATGAATATTTATATAAAGATTGAGTGTGCAAAGTTCCATTGAGATTCTTCTTAGCATATATATATATATATATTCATTTTCTAGAGTTGATTTTGGAAAGTTGAAGTTATTTTCTAGGGTTGATTCTGCATGCAAGCAACCAGTTTGTTGTGTACTTGAAAAGGTAAACAAAGGTAACTATTCTGTTTTAATTTTTTTTTAAATACATAAAGATAATGAGTTGTAAATTTAACTCAAAAATATATTATCTAATAAAGAATATTTATAACTAACTTAATTACTATCTTATCAAACTAATTTAATTATCATCATGTCAATATATGGTACGAATTGTAATAAAAAAAAGGAAATATAAAAAAAATGTTAAAAAATGCAAAATAAACTTGTTTTGTAGTCCATAAGAGTTCATCTAGCTAGCAAAAGGGATATTGGACGGTGAAATCGAAATGTCAACAAGACTAATCATTTTCGTAGAATCTACGCCATAATTGCATGCATGAAAATGATATTCTCATCCAAAAACCTAATAATTTGGGTCAATTTCAATTGGCGAAAAGGGAAAAAAAAATGAAATTGAACCAAGCACTTTAGCGCTATTTCAAAAAGAAAAATAACCACAAAAAAAGAAAAAGATCAAGCTTCCATATCTTGCATCCATCTATTCTTAAATAAATGCCTCTCTCTACCATTGTATTAGAAAATATTGTTAATTCGGAAAGAATTATAAAAATGTAAAGAACAAAAATAATATAAAAGAGAGATCATTATTATAAGCAAGAAAAAGAAGAAATTACAACACTCCACACCAAGCCCCGCGCCCTTGCCCCCCTCCCCCCCCCCCCCCCAAACAAAAAAAACAGTGGAAAGAAGAAGACGTCAAAATTTGTGTCAAAACCAAGAAAAGCAAAAGTCGTGTAGTCCGCTCACATCACAGAGGGTAGATGGGCACCCTCTCCGTGGATCTTAGAACGTCTTTCTCCATTTTATTTCTAATTAACCTTTTCCTAAATGTAAAAATAAACAATAGTAATAACAATGTAATAATTTAACTGATTATATATATATATATATATATATATTACTATCAAATCTTTGCCTCTAATATACTTTTTTATAAAATAAAAAAAAAAAGCAAGCAAGTTTCACTTTTATATATATTCTGAAAATATCATAGACACACCTATAGTAGTGCTATTTGCATGAAGAGGAGGAAAGATAAAAAATTAAAAAGAAAACTTTGTGTTCTAATCTCTCCAAAAAAAAGTAAATTTTCTGCTCAATTTTTTTATTAATATAAATTTTAACATTAAATATTTTACTCGTAATTTATATATAAGATCTTATACTTTTAATAGAAATTTTATAAATTTTATTATATAAAGCCAAAGCAATGTAAAATTGAACAAAAAGAAGCACCACAAGTTGTACTGACTCAAAAGAAAACAAATATAATTATATTTTTGAAGGAAAAATTATTATTATTATTTTTGCTTAGAAATAGTACTCTAAAATTCCAATCATCATTAATATTCTATGCATAGTTGGCATTTCCAATGACGCAATTAATTATTTTCTTTTTACGGGATGAAAAAATAATACGAGTACTCATTGTCTATATAAATACAGCGTAATCCAAGTTTTTGAAAGTTCTGTTATCTGGCTGTTCTCTCCCGGACTCTCTCTCTCCCCTCCCTTTCTCTCTCCTAAAAGAAAGAAAAGATGCAGAAGAAAATTGCACAATAACACCTTCCTCAATCTCTTCTACCTTTGCTTTCCTCCTGAAATCTCACCTACTTGTTCAATCCAGACACCTATATAAATCTTGCACGACTCAAAAGGGGTTTTCTTTTGTGTTTTTGTTACCATTTGAACGTTGTTTAAGCTTCAAGAACTCCCAAGAAAGGTGTGTGTATATACGTATATTATTTAGGGAGAGAGGGGGAGAGAGATTGGAAGAGAAAGAGAGAGGTGTTCAGGGGATGGTAGTGGCAGCGGAGTTGAGATATGGGTTGGGGGTGGTTTTGGTTGGGGCGTTGTTGCAGGCGACGATGGTGTTATGTGGAGGAATGGGAATGACGATGACTCTGGAGAGGGCGTTTCCCACGAATCATGGAGTGGAAATGAGTCAACTCAGGGCCCGTGACCGGGTTAGGCATGGCAGACTATTGCAGCAGTCTTATTCGCCTTCAGTTGGGGTCGTTGATTTCCCCGTTGAAGGGACTTATGATCCTTTTCTTGTAGGGTATAATTCTATTTTCTTTGATTCCTTTCCATGTGTATGTTTATATGTATATTCTTATGCTTATATCTGCGGAAGATGGCTAAAGTTAATTGCGTTTAAGTACTGCTATATTGGCTGTTAAATCAAATTATGGGTCTTAATTTGATTTTAAAAACTGGGCTGTTTTTTTTTCTTATTGAAGTATTTCGAAATTCATTTAAGATCCGTTGGTCTTAAAGCTCCGCCATTTTATGACGTCTTGAGTTGGTTTTATTCATGTGAGACAAAATCTGTGTGTTCTGGATTTTCTTTTATGCTGCCATTAATTTTTTTTCTTCCTTGATTGTTTTGAGGCTAGTGACTTAGGTACATTTTGATTATTAGTTCGTTACAGTTGTGGGATTTTGGATATGCATCTATTCTATCGATAGTTTTCCTGACATATTCTGTTCCACAAGTTTTGGTCTTTTTGGTTTACGTTTTGTCTGTATCCCATATTTAACTTTTCATTGTATTTGTTGATTTCTTCTGGATAAGAGATGGGGTTATAGAATTCCTGTTATTGGTTCTCTGTAGGATTTTTTTCTGGCCTATCTTCACTTGTGTTTACTGTCTTTTGATTTAGGCTGTACTATACAACAGTTCAACTAGGTTCTCCTCCAAAGGAATTCTATGTACAGATTGATACTGGCAGTGATGTTTTGTGGGTTAGTTGCAATCCCTGCAACGGTTGCCCCACAGCAAGTGGACTCAAAGTAAAACCACCAATCGCTTCTGAAAGTCTTCATTTATTTATTCCTTTCCAAAATTTTTGATTCATTACTTGAACACAATTGCATAATTAAAAGCATTTTTCCTTTAACAGATTCAACTTGAGTTCTTTGATCCATCAAGCTCATCGACAGCTTCACCAATTTCATGTTCAGACAGGAGATGTGCGCTTGGGGTTCAATCATCTGACTCGGGCTGTTCTAATGGGAACCAATGCAGTTACACATTCCAATATGGAGATGGTAGTGGCACATCAGGTTATTACATATCAGACTCGATGCATTTTGACTCAATTGTTGGGAATTCACAGACCACAAATTCTTCAGCTCCTGTTGTCTTTGGGTAAATTACTGCTGACCTGAAAAATTATAGGCACTATCTGCTCTATTGTTAATTTTTTGTGGTTAACTTTGTTGTTCTGTTTGATATTTTATTACAGTTGTAGCACATCACAGACTGGGGACTTGACCAAGTCTGATAGAGCTGTAGATGGGATTTTTGGTTTTGGGCAGCAAGGCTTGTCTGTGATATCACAGCTTGCTTCACAAGGCGTGGCACCAAATGTATTCTCTCATTGCTTGAAAGGAAGTAACAGCGGTGGCGGTATATTGGTACTAGGTCAGATCGTGGAGCCAAACATAGTCTACACCCCACTTGTCCCTTCACAGTATGTTTTCTTTTCCTTCTAAAATAGGAGTTTCAGAATATTCTTGCCGGATTCCTCGGGGATTGAAGTCTATCTGCTCTGTTTACAGGAATACTTGCATTATAGATGTTCGCATAGGTATCTCAAGTAGAAAAGATCCTGTTTGTTTTGAAGTTTTTCATATTAAATTCATGTATCAGATTGTTACCTTTTCCTTTGTCATCTACATTGAGATCTTAAAAGTGCATGGGTTTTCTGTAGGATCAACTTTTGTAAGGCTTCATATGCTTACTGGAAGTTGCATCATAATCTTTTGGGTAATTTGTCCTTAATTTGAACAGATATTACTTTCTGTAAGAGCAGAAAACAAGATTGTCACTCCTATTTAGTTTGGCATCTTATTTTTGCATGCATGTTGTATAGTATGGCTGTTACAATAGCATACTTGATTAGCAGCCGAGCTCTTTTTCGTTACTGCCATATAATTGGAACAGATAAAAATAGATATAGATTCTCATGTTTGCAACATTTCTAACAGTTTGGCTCTGACTAAAATGGTAGTGAAAGGATAGAGGTTAAAATCTCAGATTCTTGGCAGTGGCTTCCAATTCAGAGAGGGTTTTTGTTTGCAACTGTTTGATTTGCTGATTACAAAAGCTCCTCTGATTGGTTCAAAATTTTCAAACTCAACTACATACTGCTCTACTTGAACTGCCAGAGAAACTACTTTGCATAATTTTTTATGAGTTTATCATCACATCCAGGTGTAGGTTAGAAACTTATTTTTTAGATGCAACATATTATTTTGAAGCCAAAACATTCTTCTGCCTATACGACAGTAAACAATGAATCCCTGATTGTATTATTGTGAGATTGGCATATTTTATTGTATTTCCGTTTCAACTAGGGTGAATTTTCATTTTATTCATCTTCCGTGTGACAATCTTAAATAATTATATTTGAGTTTAATCTTATTCTCTGAGTTACTCTCTTCCTTTCTACTTTTCCCCCACCCGAAAAAGAAAAAATAAATAAAAATAAAAGAAGCTGTTCACCTTTCGGACTGCATGGGAAGTTTGCACAGTGATATGCTTGACATATTTTTCTATTGTCTACCATTCAGGCCACATTATAATCTGAATCTGCAGAGTATTGCTGTCAACGGGCAGACATTGCCCATTGATCCATCACTATTTTCTACTTCTAGTAACCGAGGAACAATCATTGATTCTGGGACTACTCTAGCTTACCTAGCAGAAGAGGCTTATGATCCTTTTGTTAATGCGGTGGGTGCTCTCATTGAATTTTTTAGATTTCCAGGTCATTTGCTTTAAGAGAGTATAATTTGTATTTTTATCACTAGAAAATAGATAGGGAATGCAAGTAGAGGATTTGTGTGAATAAATTATTAATGATTCTTCTTCCTAAATTCATTCTTCTTGTTGCAGATTTCACAATATGTTTCACAATCTGTACGACCATTTGTATCCAAGGGAACCCAGTGTTATTTAGTCACATCAGGGTTTGGCTCCTTGACTCAATTGCTCATTATCTGTCTTTGCATATCTGAAGGGTATGCCTTCATTTAGCTGTTACTACATACTGTGAACTCCAAGCTCTTTTTCTGTTCCAGTGTTTCTGAGACATTTCCCTCAGTTTCTTTAAACTTTGCTGGAGGTGCATCAATGATACTAAATCCTCAGGACTATCTTTTACAGCAGAACTCCATTGTAAGTTACAATTTATATTTCTCCAAGTAAATCTATTGTTTTGTCCTTATTTTGACTGGAGATGGAATGATTTGGTGTTCTGTTAATTAGGCTTTTATGATAGCCTTCGACTAGGAGTATTATACATATTCCTTACTGTCCTGAAGAGTTTGCAAAACAGAGCACCCGTTGCATTAGCTGTGCAATCTTTTATTCCTAAGCAGTGACGTACATGAGTCCCTCAGAAAAGATATGAAGCTAAAGGAACTTATGACCAATGTTGTTGTTTACTGCAGATTTTCTTTAAATCTTTGCCATTTGGTACTGGTATTGAGAAATAAAGCCCCCAGTATTTCTAAGTAAAATCAGGGGCAAACATGGCTATATAGGTTCCCTTCATTCTGATGAGATCCTTACCCCCAATTGTGACAAGCTTGTTGAATGTATTCTACTCGTATATCCTAGTTGGTAGTGGTGCAACCTAGCTTGAACTAGCATAGCCTTTTCTGGTAGTTCAAGTGTTCAAATAAATCATGTTCCATTAAGGCTTTATCATTTTACTATGAACTTTATTAATGATCGCTTTGAAGGCAAGATGTAGGCCATCTATGAGGAATGTATGAAAACTGTATCTCAGTAAATGCTTCAAGTAAATGCCCTTTGGTTACCTTGTCTCGTAGTATCGAATGCATTGATCCTTCCCCTTTCATCATAACTCAGATCACAGGCTCCTTTGATTTAGAGCACTTCTATCCAAGCTTCAAACAGTTGCATCCTGGAATTCGATCTTTTATAGTGGTCAACACGTCAACAGCAGTTTCAGTGTAGTCTAATTCACTTGTTTCTGCAGGGTGGTGCTGCAGTTTGGTGTATTGGCTTTCAGAAAATTCAGGGTCAAGGACTGACAATTTTGGGAGGTATGAATGAAGTGCATTGATACTTGTAATTCCTTTGTATCTAACTGGAGATGATGTTTACAAAAAAGGGGTATATTACCCTCATGTCTGCTGACCTTCCTGGCTTTTTCTTTTACTTTCAAGAAAAACTGCATCAGCACTTATTCTCGGAAGGAAATTCCGATGCTCTGCTGTGAGCATTTTTTTTTTTTCGACATTACAAATTTGAATATTTTACACCAACTGGATGATTCTCAACTCAAAGAATGCTCTTTGTCGGTTATGGAATATTTTGCCCACCCACTTCATGGCCTTCCACTTTCCATTTGTGCTTTGGGCTGTTTTTGCATCTTTTCTGTATCCCCTACTTGCATCTAGTTTTCATGTTATACCCCAGTTCCTTCACTTAAACTTCCTAATCATCTACTTTAGAATATCCAGTTTATCAGTCTGAGCATAAGTTTGTTCTAGTTAAGCCTTGCCAAGTATTATTTGTTCTGGCTGTTATTTTTCTATTAAGACTGCTATGGCGTTGTTGTAATCTTTTGTTTGTGTTGTCTATTTTGTCATTCCTATTTTTATGCAGACCTTGTTCTAAAAGACAAGATAATAGTTTATGATTTGGCTGGCCAACAGATTGGATGGGTCAATTATGACTGTAAGTTACCCCATTTCTCTAGATCAGTTTTAGCTTCTCTTAAACATGATATTCATTTTAGGATTGAATCGGTGATGGATAAGATTAGAAGTGAATTTTTATTTTATATCGCCTATCACAAAAAGTTAATAACAGTACTTTTTTTGGTTGCTACTTGGTATATTTAACAAAAATAGGAATTAGTTTTCCATTTGAGATTTCATTGTTGAGCAGAAATTTTTTACTTCAGAGGTTGATCCTTCTATTTAACATACAGAAAAGCAGGGAAAAAGATTAAAAAAATAGAAAAAGAAAAAGACATTAGTCTATCCATATCAAGTTAACCTCAAATGTAGAATAATTTGTAGAGAAATCAACTTATTTGGTCATTAAAATTTGAGATTTATAATGTTTTCGTCCTTAATGATTTTTTTTTTTTTCAAAATAGAAATCATTGAATGATATGATTCCTTTCTTTCTGTACATATTACACTTATAAATCTTTGTCAATGCTTTAATCTATGCCTAAACTGAACTGAACTTTTATGACCATTCTCAAGTCTGAATCATTTAGATCTTTCCTGTGTAAAAACAACTGAACAGTAAAAACATACAAATAATTCATCCTCACATGCATACATTGAAAATTTCCAAGCCTAACTAAGCTGAGCCCAGATGCACCAGTTTGGCCTGCGTAAAAGACACAAGTTTAACGAAAGAGTTAAATCAAAATTGAACCAAGTCAACTGATTTGAAAACTCTCTACTTTATTCAAATGAGATATAAGAGAATATGAGAGAAGACTAGAAAAACTAAAATTAGAGAAATGGGAGGGTATAAAGTGGAGCCAGAGGTTTAAGAGGCTTCAAATTTCTATATATGTTTCAGGTAAGTTGCAAAATAAATTGAAAGTAGATGCGAAGTAAAGAAATTAGTACAAGAAGGAAAGAGAAATAGTAGTACTTAGTTGTTAAAGGACTTAGGAAAATTATGTAGTTAATATCTTTGTTTGATCTGGAAAACAAGCAGCACCAGCAGTAAAAGAAAAGAAGAGAATAGAGACAAGATACAGAGAAAGCTTCTTCTGTCCTTTTGCGTGAAAAATGAGATTATGTGGCATTAGAATTGACCTCCATTCCGTTCTACCTTATCCAAAGGCATCACTACTGGAATTCCTTTGTTCTTGTCTATCCTCCTCGATCCAAGCTCACTATTCAAAAATGTTGGTCCAGCTTAATCTCGATGCTCATAACTTCAAAAGCATATATCAAAAGTAGCCGAAGATTGTCAACCAAGCTCTTTTGCAGCCTGTTTATGTTCCTTATTATAGTTATATCCTAACCCTGTGGGTTAACTTCCACGTTATCAGGTTCTGTGCCAGTAAACGTCTCTGCAACCTCAAGTACCGGTAAAAGTGAATTTGTTAACGCTGGACAGCTTGACAATAATAGCTCTTCGTGCAGTAATCCTCAGATATTGATACAAATCGCAGCTCTTGCTTTCTTGTTGTACATATCAGTGTTTTGCAATTTCTCATTTTTGTAACAACTAGAGAAGCAATTTCTGGACGTGTATTCTTTTGCCCTTGCGTAGTTGCTGCTCGATATTTATTTGTAGCCATTGGCAAAACAGTGTGTTGTAGTTCCATGTGGTTGCATTAGATTTCTGGCCTCCGCCACTAATTCTATAATCAGTGTAGAATAATGTTTAACCTCGTGCAGACTCTTGTACATTATATCATACAGCATTATCAATACAGAATTTTCTTTTCTTCCCTGAACCGCCTCTTCAAGTGCCCTCTTTTACGATTAGTCCACAGGAAATAGAAATGCCTGGAGTTGACGCCTTGTTTCTTTAGCGAACATTGGAAAATTCGAGGAAATTTTCACTTATGGTGCTTCCTAATTCTCTTCCTGGCACATGCCAAAAATAATTCACAAAGTATGATATGTAATTATTACTAGAATATACTACTTGTCATCAGCTAAAATTTCAGAGGGAATAAAATGATTCGATGTAAATAAAAATTTATTTAAGATGAATTTTATAAATAATTATTAAATATGTCAAATCAAATGAAATTCAAAAAAAATATAATATATTATGAATAAATAATTATTCTAAAAAATAAAAATTGTTATAAAATTAGAGTAGTGTTAGAATAAAATCTACACACTACACACTAAGAAAATTCTAACTATTCTTTGCACAAGAATTTCTCTTCAAACTTCTCTTTTTCTTTCTTTCACAATTCTTTCTCTAATCTTTCTTTCACTAATCTTTCTTTCACAAAATGATGGTGTATTATAAGTTTAGAGAATAGCTCTATTTATAGAGCTCTAATTAGTGAATTACATCATGGCATACATCATCTTCCACTAATCTTAATTAGTGGTGTCTCCACTAAATAATGGACATCCATAAAAATCTTCTATAATAATTCACATAAATCCATAATTAGTGGAGCCTCCACTAATTAATAAAGATTCCAATAATTCATAACACTCCCCCTTGGATGTCCATCCATTACATAAATAATATGCCTCGTTAAAACCTTACTAGATAAAAATCCAGTGGGAAAAAAAATCTAGTGAAGGAAAAAGAGTACACTATTCTATATGTATATTTATTACTCCCCCTGATGAGATGATTCATTTAAATCTTTAAACCGACGCATACAAATTTTATATCTCAACTTTTCAAATGTTGCAGTCGGTAAAGTCTTCGTGAAAATATCTGCTAGGTTATCACATGACCGAATTTGTAGCACATCAATTTCACATTTCTTCTGGAGTTCATGAGTAAAGAAGAATTTTGGTAAAATATATTTTGTCCGATCTCCTTTAATATATCCTCCTCGTAATTGAGTTATGCAAACTGCATTATCTTCATAAAGAGGAGTTGGAATATCTTTGATTGATGATAATCCACAACTTTCTCGGATATAATGAATCATGGATCTTAGACATACACATTCTCGACTTGCTTCATGAATGGCTATAATTTCAGCATGATTTGAAGAAGTAGCTGCTATAGATTGTTTCGTAGAACGCCATGATATAGCAGTATTTCCACATGTAAATAGATAGCCCGTTTGAGAACGTGCTTTATGTGGATCAGATAAATAACCAGCATCTTAGAGATATCGAAGGACTTGTTTAATTCCATTCCAATGTCGTCGTGTTGGTGAAGAACTAAATTTTGCTAATAAATTGACAATAAAAGCAATATCAGGTCTTGTATTATTAGCAAGATACATCAATGCACCAATTGCACTGAGATATGGTACTTCAGGACCAAGGAGTTCTTCATCATTTTCTTGAGGTCGGAAAGGATCTTTATCCACATTTAATGATCGGACGATCATTGGAATACTCAATGGATGTGCTTTGTCCATGTAAAATCTTTTTAACACTTTTGCTGTATATGTTGATTGATGAATAAATGTTCCACTCTCCATATGTTCAATTTGTAAATCAAGGCAAAATTTGGTTTTACCAAAATCCTTGATTTCGAATTCTCTTTTTAAATAATCAATTGTTTCTTGGAGCTCTTCAGGAGTTCCAATAAGATTAATATCATCAACATATATAGCTAATATCACAAATTTAGAACCAGATTTCTTAATAAAAATACATGGACATACCTGGTCATTTTTAAATCCCGCTTTCAATAAATATTCACTAAGACGTGTGAACCACATGCGCCCAGATTGCTTCAGGCCATATAATGATTTCGCAACTTGATGGAGTAATTTTCACGAGGATAATGTTTATATGCTTCGAGCATATGAAATCCTTCTGGGATTTTCATGTAAATATCATTTTCTAAATTTCCATACAAGTAAGCAGTGACAACATCTAATAGGCGCATATCTATCTTTTCATGTACTGCCAAACTAATAAGATATCGGAGTGTAATAGCATCAACAACAGGAGAATAAGTTTCATCATAGTCAATACCTGGTCTTTGTGAAAAATCTTGGGCTACTAATCGCGCTTTATATCAAACGATTTCACTCTTTTCATTGCGCTTTCGCACAAATATCCATTTGTAGCCAACAGGTTTTACACCTTCTGGTATTCGGACTGCAGGTCCGAAGACTTCACGTTGTGTCAGTGCATTTAACTCCGATTGAATCGCATCTTTCCATTGCAGCCAATCTTTTCTATGCCGACATTCATCAACTGATATTGGTTCAGGATCATCACTATCCTGTATAACATCAAGAGATATTATATGCAAACATATGATCAATAATTGTTTCTATCCGATTCCAACTTCTACCGGAAGTGGTATAATGGATAGAAATTTCAGTGTTACTTTCATTTATGTCTGGTTCTTTGTCATAAGTTTTCTCTTGGTCTTTATCATTCTTTGTTTTAATATGATCATCTGGACCATTAATCCTCTCTTCTTTCGAGGATTTTTATCTTTAGAATCAAGAGGTCGGCTATGCTTTTGGCTCAGCAGCTATATGTAAAATCTTTTGTTTTGTTAGAACTTCAATTAGAATAGGAGCATTTATAGTTGGCATATGCGATTTTGTTACTCTTCTAGAGTCAACAAAAGCGTCTGGCATTTGATTTGCAATGCTTTACAAATGAATTATCTTTTGAACTTTAAGTTCACACTCGCTTGTATGCGGATCAAGATAATTTAATGATGTTGTCCAATCACGATCTTTCTTGTATGTTTCTGTTCTCCCCCTAATTTAGGGAATAATGATTTCACAAGAGAATAAGAAAAGAAATATAAGAAAATGATGACAAGTAGGAAATGCCAAGAAAAATATCTCCTTTTTTTTTCACTCTTCCCGGTACTGACTTTTCCTCTTCCTCTCTTGTCTTTTCTTCTCCTCCGACCCTTTACCTACCATCTACCTCTTCTTCTTCCTCATACAGATATATATATATATATATATGTATGTATCGATATATATCTCAGTTATCAGTCATTAGTAAACATCAAAAACAAAAATCACAAAGCAGATATGGAGACTCGTAATTCATTTGAGACATGGTCAAATTTTGACTCGATTTCTGCAGCAGATGCTGATGTATTTTCCTTTCAAAATCAACTGTTTCTGCCTAATTCGAACACAGAAGATTTTGATATGTTTTCCTTTCCAAACCAACCGCTTCTGTCTAATTCGAACGCAGAAGATTTTGATATGTTTTCCTTTCCAAACCAACCGCTTCCTCCTAATTTCATATGAGATACCTTTGAGGGCTTCCATTTGTTTTTAGTATGCTTAATAATGAAATTAAACTCTCTTTTGGTTTGTTTTTTATGTAAATCAGTGAAAATTTTGAACATACTGCTTTTGACCAAGTTGATCTGCCCCTACAAGAGACTGTTTTTGATATTGTTCCTCTTGATACTATTCCTTTGAATGAGGATATGCTTGTGCATGATCCTTTCTACTCTCTAATGGATTTTGAACAAAGCCAAAATATGTTTCCAGGTTATTATACATTTAAACATGGATTTTGAATGGTATTACCTTTACTGATATTATTTTCTTTTTCTAGGAGAAATAATGAGTGGTCTTGGCAACGAAGTCGGAGTAAGTACTCATGAAATGCATAATATCGAAGTTCAAGATATTATTGCAGACAAAATTTCTGGGGAGAAGAAGATGATTAGGAGGCAAAGAGAGAAGAATGGTAATAACTCCCAGACACTATCAAGAGAAACAATTTCGCAGTACTTTTACCTACCAATCAAGAACACAGCAAAAAAACTGAATATTGGCATAACCCGTCTCAAGAAAAGATGTAGGGAGTTAGGAATTCGTCGATGGCCTCACAAGAAATTGGTGAGCTTGGAGACCATAATCAAGAATGTTCAGGTTCTCTCTCATACATACTTATAATTTGCAAGTATGAAACTATGAAAGATTTATAAATAAATAACCGATGATATCACTTCGATTTACAGGAGATGCAAAATAAAGAAGAATGAGGACATATAGCTGAGAAAAAGTTGAAAGAAGTCATTGCGATACTGGAATGTGAAAAACAGTTGGTGGAAGAAAGTCCTAATACGCAGTTAGAGGACCAAATACAGAAATTGAGACAAGCATGCTCATTTCGCAGTAATTTTACGGCTAATTCTGCTGCTAGTCTCGATGCTGACTCAAATGGGAAAGAAAAGGAGGAGGATGTCGAAAAAGAGGAGTTGAAGTCCATAATTACTAATTGTTTGTCTTCCTCTAATGTAAATATTGAAAAAGAACAATTACAAACCTTCATCTTACATTTGTCAGTTCAATTACAAAAGAGCAACTATAAGCATGTATTCTCAAGTTTATATGAACACTAGTGATATGAATAAAAGATGTTATGCTTATTATTAATGGAAATATCTTTTTCCCTTATTATCTTTTCTATTCCACTTTAGGTGGCCAGTATTTCTCTGTGATAAGGGAAATATCGAGTGTGTCCATGACCATAACCACGTCCACTGCCACAACTACGACTATAACGATGGCTTCTGCTGGAGCCAACAGCATTCACTTCTGGGAGTGCTGTTGAGCCAGTTGGTCTGGCTTCATGATTTCTCAATAATAACTCATTATTTTTCTCTACAATGAGGAAGGCAGTAATTAAATTTGTAAATTTTGTATACCCATTTTCTCGATATTGTTGCTGCAGGATAATATTCGAGGCATGAAAGGTGGAGAATGTCTTCTCCAACATATCTTCATCAGTCACTTTTTCTCCGCATAATTTTAATTGAGATGTAATTTTATACATTGCGGAGCTATATTCATTCACGGTTTTAAAATCTTGCAACCTCAGGTGTAACCATTCATACCGTGCAGTGGGTAGTACGACCATCTTCAGGTGGTCAAATCTTTCTTTTTATCTACATGACATATGGATCTCTTTTTTTTTAACATTTAGATACATTTCTGTATGACATATAAATTTTTTTTTTCAGATATATCAAGGGTTACAAATTCGAATTTAGCGAGATCAATAAATGCGTACCTGTCTTCTGACTTTAATAACGGTACAGACTCGTACTGATAACGTGTTATAAAATTAAGGTAGTGTTAGAATAAAATCTACACACTACACACTAAGAAAATTCTAACTATTCTTTGCACAAGAATTTCTCTTCAAACTTCTCTCTTTCTTTCTCTCACAATTCTTTCTCTAATCTTTCTTTCACTAATCTTTCTTTCACAAAATGATAGTGTATTACAAGCTTAGAGAATAGCTCTATTTATAGAGCTCTAATTAGTGGATTACATCATGGCATACATCATCTTCCACTAATCTTAATTAGTGGTGTCTCCACTAAATGGTAGACATCCATAAAAATCTTCTATAATAATTCACATAAATCCATAATTAGTGGAGCCTCCACTAATTAATAAAGATTCTAATAATTCATAACAAGTAATAATATATCTAAATTAAAATAAAATAAGATTAAAAAATTCTTGTCTAAATAAACCTTAATTAACAAGACTAACATTCTGGAACAGTTGAATCATTTTGATCGTGTAATTTCATCAGAAAACCTATGTTTCACATTTGTATCATCAGTAACGTGCAGCTTAAAAGCATACGAAAATATTCAAGATGCCCTATGGCAAAGGCATCGGCAACAATTCTGTACAACAACCAGCCGCATAAACACAAGATTCAATTGTATAATTACAGGACAAAACACGAATTCCGATACTTATCCAACTCTTGTTGGGCAAAACACAAGTTCCACACAAAATGACGACCATAAACAATAAAGGGTCACTTCTTCAGCAATAGAACATAACATCCTTGACATTGTCCTTGATTGTTGGTAAGGGGCGGACATCTGCACTCCTCTCCCTTGATGCCCTTCCAGTACTAGTGGATCCACTATCTGACATTTCGCTCTCAATATAGTATCGAGCTCGGAATGCAGCCAAGTGAGCATAATATGCAGGCGGTACTGAAGAATCAAATTTAATATTTGTTCATTAAAATCAAGACAACAGATGCATAGATTATGGAACTGAACAGAATAAATAGAAAACTAACCTATAGAAACTGATCTTGTACACCTTGCATACCTAAAAAACAACAGGAAGTGGAGGGTAGGGTTAGAAACATTGTGGATCAAAAATAAAATATATATCAACGTTGAATAAAGAATTTCATCTAAGCTGAGAGATGAACCAGAACACAGGAAATCTTACGTGTAACACAAGTTGTTTGTTAGCGTTTGCAAGGCGTCTGCCGTGAATCTGTTCTCATCAAGGAGCACATGGTAATGGGTTGGCCGACTAGTTCCCTAGTTTCAAAGAAATATTCTACAGTTAGAACTAATGCTTGAAAATAGAGTTGCAGTAGCATAGGATGGTTACCTTAATCCCAGCATGGCTGCAAAGGAAGAAATCAAACTCCATTGGGTGACATATGTTGGTATCAACAACTGTACCTGATGATCCCACAAAGTATTTAGCATTGAGGCATTCTTGCTGCAAGTGTAAACCTATGCTTTCTATTGCCCAAAAGGAGAAAAGAAGAGCACACACACACACACACACATATATATATAAAGAACCTGGCAAAATATTTCCACTCCTGTCTGTTAAATTACGATCTCTATGATTAGCAGGGAAGAGACGGGTATGGTGTCTCTTCTGCACCACTACAAAAGTAACTCTTGGCAGATAATTTTCTTGCAAGGAACCACAAGCCTGAAAATAACAAATTTGACATTTGTATGAAAAGGAGATGAGAATGTCTGAAGCCCACAAACAGATGGCTAATGGGAATTTAAAATGAACACTAAAACAAAGCACAGAATCTTCCACCTGACGGATGGCAACCATTTCATGTAATAGGACGTCCTTAAATTGACCCTCACTCACTCCATCTCTATAAAAAATAATTCTATGAGGCTTTTGTGAAGTTGAACGGTAGAAAGCAAGCAAAAGCTCCCTGCAAGAAGCAAAAAGAAAGATTAATGAAGAAGTAAAACACACCCACTCATATCTACTAAGCAATCTTAGAGAGAAACCTTATCATGCCTCCATGAACAATACCCTTCTGAGGATCTTCCGATTTTTTATACAGATCCAGTATGATTTCTTCCCTGTGACATTGTGCAGAAACTAGCCCTCTGTACTTTGTCACTTCAGGCCAATCCATTGAGGCCACCACCTACAAAGAAAATAATTTTTATCTCTGCTGAGAAATATAAAATTAACTCGAACCAAAAAAATAAATTAAAATAAATTAAAACCATACTGCAGCAATAGAAGGGCTAGCATCCTCCCCTGGTTGAGGATGAGTTACATCAGCACCAAAAACTATGGTAGGGACATCAGTCAGAAAAGGTATATTTTTTTGCACCGCTTGCTCCAGAACAGTATTCCTTCCACCAACCTGATTAACAGATAGAACATACACACATACATAAAGGGAAAATAGAATTGCAAGTGAAATGGGCAAAACAATTCTGTGACGGAGACAGAACTAACCTTTACATTGATTTTGAGAGCAACATTTTCAAGATACTGTTTGTTTATCTTTGATGCCTGCTCAGGCTTACAACATTGTGAAACAATTCCCAACTCTGTTTCACAAACTCTTTTGATTGTTCCTGTTAGTAGTAAAACGTCACTTTAAGCAAGTACCCACATACCAATGAATCTATTTCAAAACAAGACTGCAACTTACCGTAAGAGCCAGTAGCATCTGGCAAAATTACAATTAGAAGCTGAAGTTGTTTCCCAGGAAGCCTCAAACTATTGAATCTTGCAATAGATTGCTTGTGGACATTAACCAAACCACTCTCTATTTGGCCTGGATGAGCTGTTCGAATAGGAAGGAAAGGCGATTCGAATCCCTGAAAAAACCAAAAAGAACATATGACAATTATTTTAACTATAGAAACAATATAAGCATGAGTAGATTGATCACACACCATTCCTTTACTGCGACACATATTAACCAACCCCTCGCAGAACTTCTCAACCATACCAATACCCATACGTGAAAAGCTAATACAAGTCCAGTAATCCACCTTCCCACCATTAACCATTTTCTGAAAAATCACAAAAAGATACATCAGAGGAAACTTTTATGTAAAGAAATCTCTTCTTTGTATCACATCCCACGGAAGTATTGAAAGACAAGATATATAAAATTTTACCCTCAGAAACCACTAGATAAGCAACTACATTATAGGTTAGTATTTGCACAAAGATAAGAACCAGGGTAAAGTGTCTAGGAAATTTCATCTTGTACATAACAGCAGTGCAAATTGGGCTATACAAACTAGCTGTTACATAGCCCAAAAATAAAATAAAAGGCCAGCTGTTTTATAGGATCAAAAAACATAATAGCTAAGTTATACCAAACATCTCACCATGAACATACCAAAAGAAGCATAGATGCAACTTCTTACCTTGTCGATCATATTCCATTGTCCAACTCTGGGGTTAACTAGTGATTCCTTCCCAGTTTCGTGATACTTAAGCTACAAGACACATACAAAACAGAAGTTAAAGCCCAAACTGGAGATGGCAACGCTCAACAACATTATCAGAAATAACATTAAGAAAAAAGAAGAAAAAAAAAAGTCATATTGATTACCATGGGAGGTGGAAGAACTCGTGCATCAACTGAAGCGAGTTCAGGCCTCATACGAATCCCAAATTCCTTCGAAACAAGTGGATCAGCATTGTAACTGTTGTACCCAACTATCTGAAAATTACAATGCTCAATAAGAAGTGCCATTCCAAACATAATAATTTAAAAAATTAAAAAATGAACCACCAATTACAAATACCTCCTTGATGTTTTTCTCCCTCATGTCAGGTCTTTGACAAGTTGCCATCAGCAAGGCACGAACTTGGCTGTCATTCAACCTTTTGGTGTACCTCTGCCCCTCAGCAATTCTGCAAATCTTTAGTTGATATGACAACCTAGTCAGCTTCAACTACAAAACAGGTAATACCACCACCACCACCACCAAAGATATTGTAAACAACTAACCTCCATAGGCAGAAACACAGGCTTTGCATCACTTCCAGATTTAATTGCCGGCAATAATGTATGCCTGAGTACAATGTTGTACTTCTCATGGAAGTATTGTACAACACTAACATGTGTTCCAGTGCCATCAAGAGGAAATCTAGATTACAAGCAAAGGAGGAAGGAAAAAATGGTAAAAGAACCATTATTGCAACGAAAAGAATTCCTACAAACTAATAATGAAGCAACTACTTTAGGGAGAAGAGCCAGAGAAAGAAGTCAGGAACTGTGAACAGAAACTGACTGCAATTTCACATCCACAAGTTTCAGATTATCTTTCCACTTCTCTAACAAAACAAATTGGCAAATAACACGTGAATGGAAAGTAAGGCGTGCATGTAAAATACATTTGCCATGTCAAACAGAGATCTACAGTAATCTCCTCACACAATGTTAAAACTTGAAAGATGAGACAGAGATGGGGATTATGAACCACTTACAAATACCAAATTAGGAACTTAAATTTTAAATAATAATAATAATATTTTTTTTAGAAAAACACTTGTATTTAGCGAATGATGAAAATATTTGTACTTTCATACTTTAGGACAACAGAGTTTCAAAAAAATTCACGGGAGGAAACTATCATATAGCAACACACAAACAATTAGAACAAATAAATGCAAATTTGCAGAAGCCGACACACTGACTTTCTATTGCAGAGCAGGTTACTAGATTTAATTATTGAAAAACATGATGGCCATCACAAAGACAAGAAAGCAGGGGCAAAAAAATCAATAGATCTTGCCTTCAAGTTACAAGAAAATTACTAGCTTTAGGAAAGAATTTAACTCATCCACTAAGGTATGGCTAATACTCATACAATATCAATAACAAAAGACTCAGCTATTGGTACAAGCCACAAATACCATTCTCATGCGAAATAATCAGTCTATCCAAGAAGAGCATTGCCAAATGTCCTAAAACCAAAATGAAACACAAGGAATCTTGAACAATTCCAGGAGATGCAATTAAAAAAAAATTAAAAAAAGCAAATTACACTGTTACATATCCATTGCAGAGAGTTCTTGAATGGTCCCATGACACCCCATAACCAAATGCTAATTTCAGCTACAGCACTTAACTCAAAACCCAATTCTCCAAAAGAATCTGTGTTTTATCAGTTTGATTTTGTGCTCCTTGATAGCTGCAGATATTATCCCTTTTGGCATTTTGAATCCATTTAAAAACATGGAATGCAACTAAAAGAAAACTAAGATCAATTTCGTGAATCCTATAATTAAACATTTCAAAGACCAAGAGAATTTGTTCCCCGCTATTTAACTAACCAATCAGTTTAAACTAGTCTAAGTGAATCCTCCAACTAAATTTTCCAGACAGAAAACCTCCAGAGTCCATTTTATGGAGTATCATACTTTAAGCACATTAAAAATGGATTTAACTATATTTATATGAAGGTAGGAAGTATGATCTTACGACAACTCCTTCAGTGGTTCATTTGATATGCCTGAGACTTTGCAGCATTTAACATACTCCCCATGACTCATTTCCACTTTAAGACCCCTAAGAGCTTTCTTCACCTGAAATACAGAAGGTTAACAAGCACATCAACATTAGGCAGAAGCAAAACATCAGGAAAATGAAAAAATAAAACAATGTTTTAATCAATTGTCCAAGAAGTTATACCTTGACACGGTCTTGATCAGATAGAGGTCTAGTCAAGTCTCTTATGTTTAAGAATTTGGTAATGAATTCAGTAACCAGAATAGGTTCGTAGAATGCTCTAGCTGAAATATCTGCAAATGGCAATAAAATGACTAAGAATCAACGGGAAATCATCTGGGGGGAAAGAATGATTTTACAAAAAGCACAGGGTAGCCAACACCACCACACACAATATTCACATGAGATTTCAAATGAGTTTGTACCAATATTAAGAGAAAGCCCCATCTGAGTTGGTCGAAGACTCTGAAAAAACCCTTGCCAATACTCAAAGCCCTGACCAGGTTTACTAATTCCCAAACTTGGAGAGAAGAATGACCTTCCAACAACTTCATAGCTGAAATGAAAACTCCAATGGTTTACCAAACCTTGTTGCCCAAACTCGAAAAGGAGGAAAAATAGATAAAGTAAAACCATAAAAGAAAAAAATAATAATAATCAAGCTGTAGGAGACATTACTTGAGAGATGGACTTTGTCTGAGGACCACATCAAGAGCTTGTATAGTTTCCTGCGGACAGTCAACTTGTTTCCTACTCAGGAATTGTTGAAGATGATAAATGTCCACCATGGTGGCAAACTTGATTGTAACTTTAAATTCTTTTTCTCTTCTGCAATTAAAACAAGCATTAGGAAACTCCACGGAGATAAAATAATCACCACAGTTTGTTAACAAGAAACAATATTGGAAAAAAGAAATGCATGACCTTCCTCCTTCAGCAGGAAGCTTGATAACAAATTCCTTTGAATTAAAGGGCAGGGGTCCTGCAGCATAGGCAGTTTTCCTCCCATCATAAGCTAGCATTCGCTTGCCCAAGTGCGATTGGTAGCTTGAGACAAGCTGGCTTACAATGTTTCTACATACCTTTTTTGAGGCCACCTCAGGAGTGATCGACACCTGCACATTTAACATTACAAAAGAAGGGTGAGAAATGAACATAAACCAATATTCAACGATTGTATGGCAGCACTTTTTGGGGAGAGAGCAAACTGATAAGTTCAAGCTTAGCCAGAAATTAAGCAAAATCAGAGACACCAATGATAATAGACCAAAATGAGTCCTACAATTAAAACTGCAATGAAGATTTAGACTAAGATATTTAATGCATTACTCTTCCGGAGGCACAGAACCCATGGAGGAGTTCAAGATAATACCACGATCAGAAATCACATACAAAACAACTGACAATCAAATGGGTAATCAAGAAGCAATACCTACTCCGAAAGAAATTATAACCACAGCTTTCACGAATTAAACAAAGCATCACATCACTTTTGTGACTAGATACACTTTAATCCTTCATCTTAGATAGTTTTAAGTGTGCTAACAAGCACACGGGTAACTAGAGCTCCACCTTCATAGATTTATTGCTGTTAATAAGGTCAAGAGCATCTAGGGACTACTACTAAAATAAGCCGGTGAATAGCCCAGTTGGAGGTAAAACAGCTCAGACACAAGAAAACTACCATAATGGCAATGTACATACCCTGACCAGAAGAGAGTAGGGCCGCGTACAGACCCAACCGGAGGTGATGAGTACGACAGCATATAGAATAGTATATCTACGTTTTCAACCCATAACAACAATGTATAAGCAAATAAGATAGAGAGAGAAATATAAAACAGTATCTCCAAACATAGACATCCGACGTTTTTAAAGCGTATGCAGACATGTTAAATACGCGGCTACAATATCAAATAACTAATAAAAACACATTGAGTGCAGGGAACCGAACTTACATCATAGTGATGGATATCTTTAGCAGCCACCTCGACAAGAAAATGGTTCGCTCTCACTGTACACTTGCGTCCGACTGTTCCGAAACCCGGCCGCGCGGGAAATCTTATGGCCTTTGATGAGGCCGGCGGTAGCTCCGGTGGGACCGGCTGCTCAACGGCGGACTGCACTTCCGGTTGCGCAGAACTGCTCGGTTGAGGCGTAGCAGAAGTCGAAGCCGAAGCCGAAGCCGAACTCTGCTGAACGGCGGACTGCACCTCCGGTTGCGCAGAACTGCTCGGTTGAGGCGTAGCAGAAGTCGAAGCCGAAGCCGAAGCCGAACTCTGCTGAACGGCGGACTGCACCTCCGGTTGCGCAGAAGAACTGCTCGGTTGAGGCGTAGCAGAAGTCGAAGCCGACCTCTGAATATTTAGCCTTCGCTCAACCTCTCGGCTTAGAGCCGAAACTAGCGGGGCAGACGACGAAAGTGACGGAAAATCAGATTCCCTAGATGGCGCATTGTAGACTGATGATTCCCTTCTACCGCCGCCGCGACCACGACCTCCACGGCCACCAGCACCACCGCGACCGGCTGATGAAGACTGCTGCCCGCCTCTGCCGCCTCCACCAACACGTCCTCGTCCTCTGCCCGACATTGTATTTCACTCGGATGACTTCTCAGTAAGTTAGCTTCAGTGCAAGGGCAAATACATAGGGAGAGAGAGATATATATACATAAGGGGAAGGAAGAGAAATGATGTTGTGGAGGTGGGGCGTTAGGAAGTTGAGAAGAAATGGGTTTTGGAAGCGGAAAAGGTAATGGGTGAGTGGAATAACTAATTGCGTATTAACAAAAGCGAGCAGGTGATTTCTCAGGGACAATATTACCCTTGACCTGCCTTTAGCTTCCTTGTGAATCTTCGCGCTTCTTTCCAGGCAAAGTGATTTTTCTTTTTCAAGAAAAATTAATTATGATTTACACAAAGATAAGAATTTATTTGAATTGAATAAAAATTAAAAAAATTATTTATAATTATCTAAAATATATTTTTGAATTAAATGGATATTTTAGATTGGAATGGGTTTCAATCTAGGCCTAAATTACTAACATGAAATACTCCCTTTCTTTTTGCTTCCATAAATGAAAAATTATTAAAGTGTACTAAATTAACATTACACCACAAATTAATAAATCCAAAATGTAACCAATCAAGAGAAAAATCCTCCAAGTAATCATGCTTGTAAATATGGAATTAATCAAATTTATATAAATATAAATTAGTTAATATTTTCTATTGAATTATAACAAATAAGAAAATAACTTGCTAAGAAAAACGTTCAAATCATCCCAAGTAGTCCTGCATGTCAACGTAAAATTACTCGATATTTTAGATAATATAAAGTTGGCAAATCATATATGAATCAATTAAAATATTCTCAATTTTGAACATATATCAACAAGAGAAATGATAAGCAGTAACTTTTATTTATGTTTCTACATGTCTATAATTACTCATTTGGCGATAATCAACCAAACTTAAAGCAATTTAGGGAGACAATTGCCATGAGGCATGAAAAGATTATTTAAAACCTACTATTGAAAGTATGGATAAAATATTAAACTTATAACTTGTTTGGATTGGGAGAAAGAGAAGGAAAAAGAGAGGAAATAAATGATTTAGATTTTAGGCGTTTGAATTAATTTTTTAAGAAGTATAAGAAATGAATGAAAAAGAAATGAATAGATTGTATTTAATATACAAATTTAAATGCCCTTTCTATCTAAAAATAGGTAGAAAGAGAGGGAATGGAAACCTTATTTAACGTATGTTTTTTTGAACGAGAGTTACCAAAGTAGTTTAAGGAAAAGGAAAAAAGAGAAGAGGGAAGGAAATGATTTAGTATTTTTTGTATTTGAATAATTGATAGAAAATAGTTAAAGCATAAGATATCAATTTATATATTTATCTATGTTTAGTTGGAAATATAAATATTTAAATTGAGATTTTTACTCAGTACAACAAATATTTGTTAAAGTTAATTTTTTCCCTCCATTTCCGCCCATTTTAAACATAAACTAAATTAGACCTTTTTGACTTAATCTACTCCATTCATTACTCTCTATTTCCTTTCATTCACCTCCATAAAAATCAATTCAAATACTTAAATTTATTTCCTTTCCTTTCTTCTCTTTCCAAAATCTTCAATCCAAACATACTCTTAATGAATTTTTATTAAAGTACCCCAATCAAATAAAAACGGTAAGACTATTACATCAAATTAGTAGGAAAAATGTAAATTGAAATCATATTATTATTTTTTTTTTCTCTTCCTTCTCTTCTCCAAATATTATATTTAACATTTCATTTATTTTTCGTCATATTTAACCAGATATCATAAATAATTACACGTTGTCTCAACTCTCCTCCGTTTTCCTTTTTTTCTTTCTCCTCTCCTTTCATCTCCTTTTCTTTGTGTCAATCCAAACAATCTCTTAGTAAAAAATTACAAAGAAATTGAATTGTTATAATCATATTTAAAATATTCTCAATTTTAAATATACACCAACAAGAAAACAATAAGCGTCAAGCGTTGTTTATATTTCAACATGTGTGTAACCAATGAAATCGAGAAGACAACATATGATAGGCATGAAAATTTTATTTAAAATTTGATTTTGAAAGTAGGTAAGAATAAGATGCTGAACATAATAAAAAATTAACAAGAAATGAGCGGTTATAACTATGTTTAAAATTTTCTCAGTTATATATATATATATATGAGAATATAATAAATATTAAGCATTATTTATGTTTCAACAAATATATAATTACTTATTTGTTGATAATAAACTAAAAAAAAGAAATTCAGTGAGACAATAGTCGCGAGGCATGAAAAACTTATTTTAAACTTGGATTTGAAAATAGGTAAGGATAAGATATTGAATTTGGTGGGAAAAAAAAAAGAAAATTTGCAGTTATAACTATATTTAAAATCTTCTACATTTTAAATATATATCAGCGAAAAAATAATAAGTATTAAGAATTATTTAGTTTTCAATACATGTACAATATTTGGTAATAATTAATAAAAACAACTAAATTTAAGGAAATAATAATTGTGACGCATTTAAAAATTATTTAAAACTTGGTTGCGAAAGTAAATAAGAATAAGATGCTGAATTTAGTAACAGATTGAATTGTTATAATTATTATGAATTTGATTTAAAATAGAATTAGAAAATTAATTGTAAAAGTTATAGAGTAAATAAATTATAAAAAAATAGAGAAATAAGAGAAACATTTAGATTCATAATTAATTATTATATTTATTTACAGAAGACTCATATTTATGAAGGTTTAGTTATATCATGTTAAATGATAAAAAATGAATATAATAAATACGATTTTATCTTATATATTAATAATCTTAGAAAAATAAACCAACATATTTATCTTTTAGATAAAAAAAATAAATGAACAGTCATATATATCTTTAAGATAAATAGATAACGTCATATAAAGTAAACATGTATTTTATTTTATTAATTTCATAACACTTCCTATTTAATGTTCATTTTCAAAATTTCATAAATGCTTTGTTAAAAACCTTATTAGGAAAAAATCGTACGTAACATAAACCAAGTGAATGAAAAAAGAGTATACTTTTCGTTTTAGAGAAAATATCATCTCGTTAAAAATTTGACAAAGAAAAACCTAATAGGAAAAACTTTAGTTAAGAAAAAATAATACAATATATATATATATATATATATATATATATATATATATATATATATACACACACACACTCCTCTTTTTGATAATATCATTTAAGATAGTTTTATATTTTTCAACAGACGTATTCCAATTTTTTATACTAGTTTTTCAAATAAAGTAGTCGGCAATGTCTTGATAAATAAATCTGTAGAATTCATGAATAAAGAAAAATTTTTGGAGAAATATATTCTGTCTTATCTCTTTTAATATATATATCTATTAATTAAATTATACAAGTTGTATTATCTTCGTAAAGAAATATTAGAATTTTTTTCAGATAATAAATCACAAATTTCAAGAAAAATAGTTTCGAAAAATGAACCGTTACTTTATTTTATTTATTTTCATAACAATAATTACGAATGAGGGTGTAAGTAAATAGAAATTATTTTGAGATAAGTTTATTTAAATATAATAAAAAATTATTAAGTATGTGGGGTCAAATAAGGTTCAAGGAGAGAGAATACGATGTGGTGTGAGCATATGATATTTTTTAGATAGTAAAAATACATAAATTAATACTAATATATTTAAAGTAAAATAAAAAATTTAATTAAAATGGATTTATGAAAATCCTTATCAACTTAAAAGCCTCAAAGTCGTATATTCAATTGGTGTTAGAGATATGGCAAGACAAGAATACCAAAGCATATCATATTCTACAAAGAGATAGGGATACAATAGTTAAGTGGAGAGACAGAGTCAACAAATTGAGATTGTGAAACAAATAATATGAAATTATTATATTAGAGGATAATAGTATAAATTTTAAAAAATTTTGACTGAAAAATAAAATTTAAAAATCTTCTATAAAAGAATTAAGTTTTTTAAGGTAAATATAAAATTTCCCCTTCCTTTACGTCCTATTATTCTCCCCCTCCCCCTCCCCCTCCCCCTCCCCACAATTATTCTTTTCCTTCCATTCAAACAAATTATAAGCATAATCGTCTAATTAAAAAACTTATGTCATAAACTTTATAATTAACTTAACTTTCAATTCATCTATATATCAATTGAGACAATAAAATTTTCTCATCAACACTACCAAAAATTCTATATTAAAAAAAATGAAAGGAGTATTAAACGTGTTTCGAATATGATAAATTTAATACTAGAAAGAACTATTAAACCCTTATTTTTATTTTATTTATTTATTTATTTTGCTAGATAAACTATTAAACCCTTCATGATAAGATTCGAAATGCACATTTCTTCATGGTGGCGCTTGGATTGGATGTGAAAGAAATTCTTTAGTTTGACAAGTCAGGAAAAGGGTACCAATGTCAATAGAAAAAAAGTGGGCCCAACGCGTTTTCTCTAACCATAAACCTTCGTCTCCCGTAAATCCAAGAAAAAGCAATGATTCCGCATCGGAAATACAGAGCCCAAACAGGCGGCGGGGCCACGCCGGCTAGATCTCTGCTGCTCCCGTTGATCTACTCATCTACTCCAGAGATTAATACCTACTACAAAAAAAAAAAGGTTAGGTTAATTATTCTTTAGTTCGCTGTGGACCCCGAGTGGTCCCACAAATATTAACTATTCTTTCATGGTATAGTTAATTGTGTATCCGTTTCATTAAAATTGATAATAATTAAATTGATATGATATTTTATTTAAAAATAAAAATAAAAATATAATATACGTAATATGTGAATCTTATAATATTTTTTATCAAATTTAAAAATATAAATATAATATATATATGATATATTTATTATTTTATAATAAATTATAGAATAATTTTTTTAAAGAAAAATATCAAATTTAGTAGGACCGCTCAAAATAGTAAATAGGTCAATTTTAATAAGACTAGTATGTTAGCTGTGGACCCCGATATATGGGTCCCATACAGTTAATTTTTTCTTTCCTAGTATGGGTGGCATTTGCCATTTGGCCAGGGCAATTACGCAGTAATTGCTAGTTTATAAAATCTAATAAAATATTTTCTCTCATCTCTTAATGTATTGTTAATTTTCTCTCACCAAGGCTCTCCGTTGACTGCCATTGTCATCCCTGTCTCTTCACATCTCCTTGACTAATACAGAAATAATAATTATGATGTAACGTGAGAATATAATAATTATTAAAATAATAATTATTAAAATTAAATTAAAATTTAAATTAGAATGAATTTAAAAAAATTCTTGACCAAGCACATCTAATGAGCAAGGAACAAGTTAAAAATCAATAGCTTCACCAAACTATAGAGAGCGCGTAGCACCCTAGACGTCTCGTGATGCACAATGACGACCCATGAGATTAAAAACAACGTAAGTCAATGATCCGTACATTCAGTAGCGGCCCAACTTTTTGACATTTCTAATTTAGAAACTTGAATAGTATATTCAACGTAGTGTTTTAGATTCAAAGCGACATTTTTAAAGATAGAAGAATAACCATGCTTAGGAAAGAGAGCAGTGAAATTCACTTTGCAAATAAAAAATGGCAACTTTAAGGTAGTTGTTTTTTAGTGAATTGTCGTCACTAGCAATTTATTTCGATATTATTCTAGAAATATAAATAAATAATAATTGAATTAAGATGAATTTATAATAATATAATAAAAATTATTAAATATATAGAGTTAAGTGAAATTTAATATAAAGTTTTTTTAATAAATATAATGTAAAGTTAAAGAAAGAAAGTATGATATATGTTGTGAGTATATGATAATTTTTAAATAATAAATTTTATTAAAATTATTATTTTAAATTAAAATAAAACTATATATATATATATATTTATATATAAACTAAAGATGAAGCATACCATTACGATACGTGAAAATATCATAATATGATACGTGATTAAATATTTTTTAAAAAAAATTAAAAATTGTATTTAAATTCATTTAAAATTTTAATTAATTAAATTAATTAATAAAATATATATGTATTTAATATTAATACATTAAAATGTATGATTCTTTAAATATTATTTAAATTAATACATTGAAAATTATAATTCTTTAAATATTATATATATATTTAATATTAATACATTGAAATATATAATTATTTGAATACTAACTAAATTTATTTTAAAATTTAAACTAATTAAATTATTAATTAAATTAATTAATATATTTAATATTAATATATTAAATTTTAATAACATAATAACCCGTATAATGCACGAGATATCAATATAGTTTAAATTTAAATTGCATTGATATTTACTTACACTCTAAGTTTTGAATTCAAATAGAAACTCGAAATTAATTAGGATAAATTTTGACTGTCCTACTTCATCTATTTAGTATTTCAAACCCAATTAAAGAGAGAAAAAGGATAGAGAAATTAGGGGGGAATAGATTAAGAAGATACATCGGTTGAGCTTTAAAAAAGAGAAAAAAATAATTGGAGCCTTAAAAGCAGATTGAATGATGAAAGGGAAATTAGTACTAGTAAAAGATTTTTTTTAAAAGGATAAAATTGTCATTGAAAGGCAATTCGCTCTGGGAGGAGGAAAGGGACTCTGGCAATACAACCACCCTTATAGTAAGCTAGTGACACCTGTCCCCCTGTAGAGACCGGGGTGCATGTTTGTGTGGACGTAAAAAGCACTAAAATGTCAAGCCTTCTTTGTGGGACCACTAAGGGTAAGTTTGGTTAGCGGAAGGATGGGGAAGGAGAAGGAGAAGGGAGAGTAAAATATTTTATTTTTATCAGAAAAAGTAAATATAATTATTTTTATTTTAATTGGTTAGAGTAGAAGAAAAGTGAATATAATTTACCTTTCATTATTTAGTTATAAAGTATATAAGGAAGAAATAATTATTAAATTATTATTATACTCATAAGGTTAATTCATAAAAAATTATAAAATATGGTCGAATTGTAATAAAATAAATATCCTATGACAAAAAGGTCTTTTAATTCTCATTTACTTCCCAAATCCTCCAAAATAGAGGGAAGAAAAATCTGAGGTGGAAGGGATCCACATATACTTCCCTTCCCAATCACTCCAACTAAACTAAATAAATCACACATTTACTTTCTATTTTATTTCTCCTCCTCTTTTTCTTCCCACTTTCACTCCAACCAAACTCACCCAAAATGTATCCCAGCCACACTTTTCCCTTTCATTAGTCAAACAGAGTTAAATTTATATGTACATTAATTATAATTTTACAAATAAAAATAATTTAATTTATGAAAAGATGTCTAAAATTATAAAAATCTTATTTTGTAAATAAAGAATATTTTAGATTTATTCTTTTAATTGAATTGAGATTTTTTTTTTCTCACACACAAATTAATGTTAATAACTGCATTTTGATTTCAACTTAAGATAACTAAAACGTAGCTCAAGGAGCTTCCAGGTGACATTAGCACAGCTTATTTGTGTAATTTTTATTAACATTATTAAAGTATCTAAAACATGTAATATTTTTAAGAATATTTTTTATTATTCTTATTTTTTTAAATATAAAATTTAGACATTTCTTTATTTTTATTAGAATAATTAACAAATTATTTTGTTTGTCTTATAAAATTCTTAATTATATTAATTTTTTTCTATATTTTAAAAAAAAACTTCCAATCACAACCATTTGCTTCGCAGTGAAATCTATCAATGGTGATCATGTGCTGATTACGTGTAACTTTACTTTAATTCCCTCGACAACTATTTATTATTCCAAAAAAAAAAAGAAAACTTAAGTATTTATAGTAAAAAGCTTAGAGAGGATGAAGCTACTTTGTTTTTCATTTTCTTTACTACTATAATTTTTTTTAAAAAGGAAACTCTTTAGAAAAGATAACGGTATTCTTTTTCTTTAACGCCAGTGGGAGAAAGCTGGGTAAAAGGGGCCCATTAAGTTGCTTGGACTTCTGAAGTTCTTTTAGTAAAGGCATCAGTGGAAATTGCAGGGAAATGTTTCCCCGCTTTGAATCAGACATGAGGAATAAGGGGGGCTTTACGACTGTTGTTGACTTAGTGGCTAAGTCTCGGATTTGGATTCCTCGCGTGGTTTCCCTCGTCAAGATAACGGAACGTTCTAGAATGACGTTTCAAAATAATAAGAAAGAAAATCTTGAGTCTTATGCATTATGAATCCTCCCCAATGCAGCATTCCATTTTTTTTTTCTATAATAAGAAAGAAAAATGTGAGAATTAAATCTAAAATTTACTCACTTGATGGCATTAGTAATTATAACCAATTAAACTACAACATCATTACCTAATATACTGTATTTGCATAGCTAATTCCAAATATCTAATGGTATATTTGGCTAGCAATTTGTTTAAATTTTTTAATAATTATTATCTACTCACAAAAATCACATTATTTCTCATTAACTCCTAAATGTATTTTTATTTTAAATTCTTTTTAATTTAAAATTTTTTCTCACATAAATTACTATTTAAGTACAATATAAATAATATAGTTAAGAGTACAGCTTACTTTCTATGTATAAGAATACCAAATTTAATACTCTTCAAGTTATAGATTAGTGGCTCATGATTTTTCATATACTTGTACTAAAAGTGAAAAATCACGAAAATCGAATTATACTAAATTATTCTCACAAATAAAATTAAATTATAATTATACTATCAAAATATATCTCGTGATTTATTAGATCAATGTCATATCAACGTAAACAAATATAATCGGGTGAAGTCAAAGTTGGGTTATTGAAATACATACTGAGATTTACTCTGAGAGAGAGAGAGAGAGAGAGAGGGGTCAGCAGGCAGTGAACTCTTCGGCTTTCCACTAGTAGAAGTGGTAGTTCAATAATCATTCGGAAATCCTTGGTCATGAAGATTGCAAGAAAGGCCAAAGAATGAGACAACTACCGAATGAAAAAGATACGAAAGTGAAAACTGCTTTGGAGAACCTAGTCTTCGGCAAGTAAAGAGAAGATGGCACGAAAAGGCAATCCCTCTTTTGCTCTGTCCCTGCAAACTTTGTACTTTGCTTTGTCGGTCGATTTTCTTGAAGTAAATTACTAAATTTAAAATTTTAGTCCAACCTTGGATCGCTATCAACCTTAAAAAACAGTTGCACCTTTAAAATAAAATTAGCATTATAATCAATATATATATATATATATATAATCATTTTTTTTAATTTTTGTTGAAGACTTTTTTCTTGCTGCATAATTTTTTAAAAATTATTTTTAAAGACTTACCCCAACGTTTAAAAATAGTCTACCAACATCTTGTTAGTAGTTTACCTTTTTATGGGGAAAGCAACGAGGAAGGCTTCAAAAGATGCAAAGGTAGTTAACATACTTTATTCTTTCCCTACAAGGCCATACGCAAAGCATATCTAATGGGATAATATTTTCTCATTCTCTCTCTCTATATATATATGAGAAGAGAAATACAATTTTTATAATTATCTTCTAAATTATGAATCACATACTTGATTTTTTGACTACTATAAAAACAATATTTAGATAGTTTAATCCTCATAAATAATATTAATTAAAAATTTTCACTTTTTAAATGATACAACTTATAAAAGAAAACGTAATAGACATAGTACTAATTTCCAATACATTATTTATGAAAACCAATTCTATATAAGCGTCGTCCTCCTTAAAGTTTGTTTGAACAACTTAAAAGTCATTTTGGGGATTGTCTATTGAAAATAATGGCGGCAATGACACTACAAAACACTTGTTCATTTATTAGTCTAAAATAATTGAAATATTATGGCTAATTAATTGATAAAATAGGGTGTTTAATATTTATATTCTTTGTCCAAATTTAAATATTTTATTCTGACTTACTATAAACATATTTAAATTTGAATAAGTTATCGTATCATCCTT